>LOJH01002592.1:8682-37596 GCA_001685095.1 Ellobius talpinus
TGTGTGTGTGTGAGGGAGAGAGAGACAGACAGAGAGACAGAGACAGAGAGACAGAGAGAGAGAGGGAGAGAGAGAGAGGATGTCTTAAGATCCATGCTGAGATTGATCTGGGCAAGGGTGACTACTGAAACCCAAGGTCAACACCTCATTGAAAAGAAATCTTCACGTAGTCAAAGACAGTATCTTCAGTAAGGCCAACCAAAGTTTGCTAAACAAATCTTTCGGTGGATTTCTATTGCTGGTATTCTTATTGCAAAGGGAAAGAAAGGCAAGCTGGGGTTTTTGTCCTCTGAAGCACAGAGCTAAACAAGAATAAATGCTTTCTACTGAGCAACTGGAAGGAAACATGGAACAGAAAGAAATGTAAGCTCCTGTTTTTACGTTTTTTTCCTTTACAGTAAGAATACTTTTCCTCATAACTAAAAATGCAATAGACAACCATGTTCCACATACTCAAGGCCTTTAGGTCCTAAGAGTGGCATCAGCCTCATAGGTGTAAATGGGAAGGGGTTTGAATGGCTCTGGGAATAGAAACTCAAGGAGATTTAGCTGCCTCAAGAATCACTTATTACAATGTTTAGGTCAGGTCAACCAAATTGGTCTTGCTTACCTTTGAGGTGAGTCCCAGTTAAACACTCAGGGACAGCCAAGAAGAAAGAGTCTGTGAACTGAGTGACAGCGTCAGAGAGAAGGTCGGAGCACTTGATCAGCCTAACTAGTTCCAGACTTCTGAGCAAACCCACGTTGTAATGGGAGATGGGGTGGGAGTATGGGGACAAAGACTGAGTGCTGTCACCCAGGTCATAGTCTGGTCCAGAAGAATCAAGAAAGATGAGACAGATCTCCCTAAGGCAGAGTGATGTAAGGCAGAGTGATGTAAGGCAGAAGAAGCACCCCTGGCCGGTGACTCCGCAGAAATCTACCACAGTGGCTAATGGGAACAAGTAGACAGAGAATTCACCAGACATTCTTTAGGTATATTTTTACTTTTAACGGTTCCAGTTACCCAAGGTACGACGTGGTGACTTTATTTCTGACCCTTTGTCCTATGGTTTTCGGTAGCTTCCTGCTTTGCCGCAATACTAGAACCACCTCACTTTATCTCATTATGTCATCTTACCTCTTTACCTGAAGGTTGAGGACAGGAAGATATTTTGAGAAAGACCAGTCACGTGAATTTTATCACTGGGCGTTGTTATTGTTGTTGATCTCTTAATGTGCTTAACAGGAAGATCCATGACATCCATCTAGTTTCATACCATCTATGGTGGCTAGTATCCCTTATCTAAGGGATTTCTTGGATCAGCCCCCACAGAAAAAGAAAAATGACTCTTCCTATAAGATGAGCTAACTCCAGGGTTGCAATGCAATGCAAATTCTGGCATCTCTTCCTGGGCTGCGAACACTGACACATCTTCCTGAGTCTGAGATGTCACTGATGTGGCCAAGGTACTGGTACCCAAAGGGTCCCCATCTTCATCCCCTGCCAGCAGTGCTCTCACACCTCCTTGGCATGACAAAAAACAGCCTCATTCTTTGAGCATGGAACTGCCCTATTTCTCTACTAGAACCTTGCCCACCACTCTGACTTACGTGTGGGAACAGATTTATTAATTAACAGTAAATCCCCTCTTACAACTCAGGTCCCATGTTTTCTGTTGCATTCTGTAGTAGGAACCACAGTTTAAAGGGCACTGTTACTATGGGTATCGTAATACCATGGTGACTTTGTTCAATGCATGACTTGTAGAATTGCTTCAGAACATCTCTTCCCATCCATCTGGTTGCCCATCCAGACTCCGACAACACTTGCGGAACTGATCCACCAGGCCAGATGCACACACCCTGGAGTGCTTGGCCAGCTATTCTGTTTGTGAGAATTGACTATTTCAAGTGTGGCCGCTTCTGCCTGGCATGGTAGCCTGGTTTCTGGAATCCCTTCAATATTTAATTATAGATTCCTTGGTGGTACTTGCCATGCCCAGATGTCTGGTGTTTAGGGAACAAATTATCAACTGCATGTTGAATCTGGACCCTGAGGGTTTGCCGGGCTGACATCACCAGAGGGTTGCAGGCAGAATGCACCCTCTCAGTCAGATTTACCACATGACTGACTCTAAGATTTAAATTCTGTGTGGCCTTTGATAAATCAGGAAGGGAGCCTGGGAATGTAAAATTATGATTATTGGATGAGATTTGAAAGCCCTGTGCTGAGAAGAAGCTGGGTATTTTCCATCTGCTCCCATAACCACATTTAAAAGGCATTAGGTGTCACAATCGTGGAATGATTTTTGCTTGGCTCTTGTCATCAATTTAATATGTAACATAATACATTTGCAAGATATATTTTATGGTATTGCATTTGGAAGTGAAAAAGTTATTGTTTTATGTGAGACTCATTGAAAAGACGACGAAGCTGCACTAGTGATAATGGCCTTCAGAAATGCTACACCTTCGAGAATGATCCCACAGGAGCGCTGCCCTTTAAATCACTCCTTCCTCTGGCCCCATCTCTCCAGGCAAGCAGCACATTAACCCCCACGACTGTGATTATCTCTGCTCTCATTTCAAGGCAACTTATGGAACCAGCATAGGAGGACCGTAACTCAGAGGTGCACTAACTCACTTTCTGAGTCAGTTCGTGGGCACTTCCATCCTCTCTGTGTTCAAACCGCTCTTACCAAGTCGGCAGTTGAAATGTCTCAATCAAGCCTTATGAGCTGGTATCAGGAACCACGACACAAAGAGTCTTTACATTTGGTGCATGCAAGTTTTATGGGAATGAGTAGGGAGCTGGGGCATGTTTTCATTAAGGAAAGACAAACATACATGCAAGCCCCGCACCCAGGGACTGGAATGTTGGCAGGAGACCCAGGAGATGCAGAGATTTGAGACAACCCATGCGTGTGTTACATCAGAAAGAGAGGAAGAAAAAGGAACCTGTGGCAGGGACCTGAACTAAACAACCGTGAGGAAGTGGGAGAGTGGCAAGCCTGGACCAAGGGCTGGGTAATCGAGGACCCTGGAGAACTCACACACAACTCCTGTCTGCAGCCACCCCGGGGGCTTGCAGACACCATTGCTACCAGGCACCTGGAGTTCCAGAAAGGAACTCAAATCCCAAATCAGACTTACATAGGAAGTCTGATGTGAGTGTCTAATTTCAGTTGCATGTGTTCAAACATTGATAAATACAGCTGAAGGGCATTCTATCCTGACCTTCATTCTAATGAGGACTTAGGAATTTGAGAAATTCACTTTGTGATACAAATGTTATGGGGCACAAGGACCCTTAATCTAAGACCTATCTCTGTTCAACACAAATAATCTAAAACCTTTTCATTCACTGAGAAAAACTACCTGCACCCGCTGGTTACTTTTTGCCAACTTGATTAGAGTAGGAAGTACCTCCACCAGATTGGCTTGTGACCATGTCTGAGGGGCATTTTCTTACTTGTCAATGATGTAGGAGGTCCAAGTCCACTGTAGGCAGCGCCATCCCTAGTCAGGTGGGCCTGGGCTGTGTAAGATAAATAACTGAACAAGGCAGAGGGCACAAGCCAGTGAACAGCATTCCTCTATGGTCTCCTTTTCCATTCCTTCCTTGATATGCCACCCTGACTCCCTTCAATGATGGACTGTAATCTGGAAGTCAAATACAGCCTCCTCGACCCCAAGTCACGGTTGGTCAGTGTCTGACCACAGCAGCAGAGAAGCAGGGGGACTCTGCTCTGAAGGTTTATAATTGCGAAATCACCATGCTTAAACCCTAGCCTGCAAAATGACTAGTTCTTAGCAGCAGGGACCTCATTGTGGGGTTGGTGTCTGGCTTAAAAGGCCAGGGGACTTTCCTCAGCACCTTTCCACCTCCTGAGGACATAATGAGGAAATGGGCTTCTGTGAGCCAGCTGTGGACTCACAGCTGTGGACCCACAGCTGTGGACCCACATTTGTCAGTTCCTTGATCTAGACTTCCAGGCTCAGAAGAGTGAACCGTAAGTCCTTTGCTTCTAAGTCATTGCTTTCTGATACTTTGTTACAGCACCCAAACAGACTAAGACAATCATGGCATTTTAAGGGTTATGTGTTTGTCTTAGTTAAGGTCACTGCTGAGACGAAACCCCATGACCAAAGCAACTTGGGGAAGAAAAGGTTTATTTAGTTTACACTTCTCTATCACAGTTCATCAACCAAGGAATTCAGGACAGGAATTCAAATAGGACAGGACTATGGAGGCAGGAGTTGCTGCAGAGTCCAAGGAGGGCTACCATTGATCGACATTTTCTTCATGATTGTTCAACCAGCTTTCTTTTTGAACCCAGGACCACAGGCCAAGAATGGTACACCACCCCTAATGCGCGGAGCCCTCCCCCATCTATCACTAATCAAGAAGATGTCCTATAGGTTTGCCTACAGACCCCAATTTTATGGAAGTATTGATGTATGTGTGTGTATGTGTGTTATATTTATTTATTTTTCCCCTCCCTCCTATCCTCCAGGTCCTCCCCTTCAGTTCCCCTGTGGCTCCCCTCTCCTGAAACCCCTGCATCCATTCTTTCTCCCTCTCTGCTCAGAAAAGGGCAGGTTTCTTGTGGATATTGAAAAAACATGGTATATCAAGTTGTAGTAAGACTAAGCACTACCAGGTGGTGATGGCACATGCCTTCAATCCCAGCACTCAGGAGGTAGAGGCAGGCTGATCTCTGTGAGTTGGAAGCCAGCCTGATCTATAAGAGCTGGTTCCAGGACAGGCTCCAAAGTTACAGAGACCATGTCTCAGAAAACAAAACAAACAAAAAGACTAAGCACTCACCTTGTATTTAGGCTGGACAAGGCAACCTAGTATGAGGAATAGGGTCCCAAGAGCCAGCATGATTCAGAGATAGCCCATGTTCCAATTGTTAGGAGTCCCACAAGAAGACCAAGCTACACAACTGTACCATTTATGCAGAGGGCCTAGGTTAGTCCCATGAGAGCTCCCTAGTTTTGGGTTTAGTCTCTAAGAGTGCCTATGAGCCCAGGTTAGTTGATTCTGTGGGTTTTCTTGTGGTGTCCTTAACCCTTTTGGCTCCTACAATCCTTCCTCCCTCTCTTCAGCAGGATTCTGCGAGCTCAGGCTAATGTTTGACTGTGGCTTTCAGCATCTGTTTCCACCAGTTAACTGTGTGAAGTCTGATAACTGTTTGTCTGGGCTCCAATCTATGAATATAGCAGAATGTCATTAAGACATCATGACATTGACTTTTTTCCCTCTCTAGTCATGATTGGTTCTATCCTAGGTCGCCAGGCCATCCAACCTCAACCTCTACATCCTGGTGCTCCAGGCAGTATCAGGGGTAGGCTTCCTCTCATGACATAGGTCTCAGGCTGGACAAGTTAGTAACTGGTTGATCACTGATATGGGATTTCCCTCTGCTTTGGGCCTATAGCAGAGTTATGCAGGAACAGAGCTAGGCGGGGGCGGGGGGACTAAGCTAAATGCTGGGAGAAAGGAGGTGGAGTCAGAGAGAAGCCATGTAGCCTCGCCAGAGACAGATGGAACTTTAGCCGGTAAGCCACGGCCAAGTGGCGATACACAGCTTAATAGAAATGGGTTAAATTAATATTTAAGAGTTAGCCAATAAGAAGTTAGAGCTAATGGGTCAAGCAGTTATTTAATTAATACAGTTTCAGTGTGACTATTTCGGGGCTAAGCAGCCAGGAACCAAGCGGTCCCCTCCTCACAACAGGTCACTCCTGCAATCTCTGTGTCACCCTCACCCCAGCACATCCCATAGGTCAGACAGACTGTGTGTCGGAGGCTATGTGGTTGGGTTTGTGTCCCAGTCCCTCCACTGGTAGTCCTGCCTGGTCACAGGAGGTAGCCAGTTGAGGCTATGTGACCCCTTTTGCTAGGAGTCTTAGCTGGGATCATCCTTGAAAATTCCTGGGAGCTTCCCTCATACCAGGTTTCAATCTAACCCTGAAAAGAGCCCCTTTTCAGTCAGCTCTTTCAGAACTTTCCCCCACCCCACCTGCACCGTATCCCTCATGTTCCCATCCCCACTGTCCCTCAGTCTACCCATCAATTGTCTTCTATTTTTGCTTTCCAGGGAGATCCGAGTGTCTGCCTTGAGCCCTCCCTGTTATCCAGTCTCTCTGGGTCTGTGAATTGTAGCATAGTTATCCTTTACTTTATAACTAATACCCATTGATTAGTGAGTACATGACATGTTTGTCTTTCTGGGTCTAGGTTACCTCACTCAGGATGATTTTTTTTTCTAGTTCCATCCGTTTGCCTCCAATTCTCAAGATTTTATTTTTTTTTGACAGTTGACTCCATTGTATAAATGTCCCACATTTTCTTTATCTGTTCCTTAGTTGAGAGATATCTAGGTTGTTTCCAGGTTCTGGCTATTACAAATAAACTTGCTATGAACATAGTTGAGCAAGTATCCTTGTGAAATAATTGAACATCATTTGAGTATATGCCAAAGAGTGGTATCACTGTGTTTTGAGGTAAATAGATTTCCAATCAAAACCCCCATATTGATTTCCAAATTGGCTGTACAATTTATCCCTCCTACCAGCAATGGAGGAGTGGTCCCTTTGCTCCACATCCTCTCCAGCATGAGCTGTCACTTGTATTTTTTATCTTAGTCATTCTGACAGGTTTAAGGTAGAATCTAAAGTAGTTTTGACTTGCATTTCCCTGATGATCAAGGAAGTTCAACATTTCTTTATGTGTTTCTCAGCCATTTGAGAGTCTTCCATTGATAATTCTCTGTTTAGATCTGTGTCCCATTTTTAATTGGACTATTTGGGATTTTTTGACATCTAGTTTATTGAGTTTTTAATATATTTTGGAAATCAGCCCTCTGTCAGATATGGAGATGGTGAAGTTTTTTTTTCCATTCTATAGGCAGCCATTTTGTCCTGTTGATGGTGTCCTTTGCCTTATAGAAGCTTTTCAGTTTTGTGAGGTCCCATTTATTAATTGTCCTTCTTAAAGCCTGTGCTATATCAATGTTCTATTCAGGATGGTGTTGTCAGTGACATTGCATTCAAGGATATTCCTCACTTTATCTTCTATCAGGTTCAATGTATCTGGATGAATATTGAGATCTTTGATCCACTTCTACTTGAGTTTTGTGCAGGGTGTTAGATATGGATCTATTTGCATTCTTCTACATACCAACATTCAGTTAGACCAGCGCCATTTGTTGAAGATGCTTTCCTTTTTCCATTGTATAATTTTAACTTCTTTGTTGAAAATCAAGTGTCCATGGTTGTGTAGATTTGCATCTGCATCTTTGGTGTGATTCCTTTGATTCACATGTATGTTTTATGCCAATATCATGTGGTTTTTATTACTATAGCCCTGTAGTAGAACTTGAAATCAGTGATGGAGCTAGCTCCAGGAGTTCTTTTATTGTACAGTATTGTTTTAGCTATTCTGTTTTTTTATCATATGAAGTTGAGTATTGTCCTTTCAAAGTCTATAAATAATTGTGTTGGGATTTTAATTTGGATTGCATTTTTGGTAATCTGTAGATTGCTTTTGGTATGATGGCCATTTTTACTATGTTAATCCTACCAATCCATGATTGTGGGAGATCTTTCCATCTTCTGATATCTTCTCCAATTTCTTTCTCCAAAGACTTGAAGTTCTTGTCATAGAGGTTTTTCACTTGCTTGGTTAGAGTTACACCAAGGTATTTATATTATTGTGAAGAGTATTGTTTTCCTGATTTCTTTCTCAACTATTTATCATTTTGTACAGAGGAGGATTACTGATTTTTTTTAATCTTGTATCCAGCCACTTCACTAAAGGTATTTATCAGCTTCAGGAGTTCCCTGGTAGAATTTTGGGGTCGTTTATGTATACTATCATATCATCTGTGAATAATGATACTTTGGCTTCTTTCCAATTTGTATCGCCTTGTTCTCCTTTGGTAGTAGTCTTATTGCTCTAGGTAGATCTTCATGTACTATAATGAATACATATGAAAAGTGGACAGTTTTGCCTTGTTCCTGATTTTAGTGGAATTGCTTTGAGTTTCTTCCCATTTAATTTGATATTGTTGTATATTGTTTTTATTATGTTTGTATATGTTCTTTGTATCCCTGATCTCTCCAAGACTTTTATCATGAAGAGGTGTTGGATTTTGTCAAAGCTTTTTCAGCATCTAATGAGGTGATCATGTGATTTTTATTCTTTTAGTTTGTTTTTATGGTGGATTACATTGACAGATTTTCATATTTGAATCATCCCTGCTTCTCTGGAATGAAGCCCACTTGATTGTGGTGGGTGGTCTTTTTTATGTGTTCTTGGATTCGATTTTTGAGTATTTTCTTGAACATTTTTTGTATCAATATTAATGAGGGAAATTGGTCTGTAATTCTCTTTCTTTGTTGAGTCTTTGTGTGTTTGGGGTATCAGGATGACTCTGACCTCATATAATTAATTTGGAAATGGAGACATTTTCTTAGTTGATGTTCCGTCTTCTCAGATGGCTTTAGCTTTCTCAAGTTGCCATGAAACTATCTAGCACAGTGTGTCTTCAAATTTTTTAAACTGATTTTTAAAAAAATCTTATGTTATATGTGTATGTGTATTTTGCCTGCACATATGTTTGTGTCTAATGCTGGAGTACCAGACATTTGTGAGTCATCCAGGAATTGAACCCAGGTCCTATGGAAGAGTAGTCAGCGCTCTTAACCACTGAGCCATCTCTGCTGGACCTTTTGAAAGACGGCTCTTTTCTAAGTCACTTAGGTAAGGAGTGACTGACCTAAAAACCCATGACAGGTGATGGATATTTGATGTTCAGAGGTTGCCTTAAAATTGTGGACTCGTCACGCCATGAACACTCCCATCACCTGGATTATTTGCTTCTCGTTTCTAATTCTCATTTATCTGACTTCTGTCCTGATACAGGTGATCAGTTTCCTATTGGGGATTCAACCTCTTTATAATGACTTCATTCTTTGACTTCCCAGGGGAGGCCTTACCCTCTCTGAGGAGCAGATCAGGGGGTGATGTGGGGAAAGGAGGGAATGGAAAAAGAGGAGGGAGGGGAACTGGGACTGGTATGTAGTTAATTAAAAAACTATAGTAGAAGAAGTCTGGGAGAAAAGATTCAGTTGGCTGCATATGTGTGAGCTCACTTCTAAGATTCACCTTCCATGTAAGTGGTCCATGTGTCTGTATTCATGCCAGAACCATACTGTTTTGCCTATCATGACTTTCAATATATTTCAAAGCCAGATAATCCAGTGCCTCATGTTTTGTTCATTTGTTCAAGATGATCACACTGTGTGGTTGTGCTGGCTAGTTTTATGTCAACTTGAAACAAGCTTTTGCCGTCTGAGAGGAGGTAGCCTTGACTGAGAAAATACCTCCATAATATCTGGCTGTAGGCAAGCCTGTAAGGGCATTTTCTTAATCAGTGATTGATGGGAGAGGGCCAAACCCATTGAGGTGGGGGTCACCCCTGGGTGGTGGTCCTCGATTCTATAAGAAAACAAGCCATGGTGAGCAAACTAGTAATGAGCACCCCTCTGCAGAATCTGATGTTTGGAGCTCTTGGATTTTTGCCATTCTTTGGTTCAGTTCTTCCTTGTTAACTTGCTAAAGCCTCATTTGTACTGCTGTGCATAGTAAGTAAGTAACCTGCATTTAAATTCTTTATCTTATAGGGAGTTACAGTTAAACAACTGCCATGCACCTCAGGAAAGAGCCTTTGTACTTTGTACTGCTGAGCAGTGAAGGCACCGGGATGGCCATGGGCATTCTTCACATTAGGTGACTATATTGTACATTAGGGAAAAGGCATGATAGGGCCTTGGATAGGGTTTGGGTGTGAAATGTCCTCACAGGCAGCCTCGTGTGCTTGAGTCGTTGGTCCTGAGCTTATGGGACTGTCTTAGAAGGTTGTGGAACCTTCAGGGAGGGGGGACTAGCTGGATGAAGATGATCTCACTAAGATACAGGCCCTGGTGCTCTCCTTACCCAAGAGCTCTTCTCCACGGATGGTGGTATGGAAAGCTACAGGCATGTCAGCAGCTAAGGCATGTTCCTGTCACTGAAGACTAAGCTCCTTTCCATGATTCTGCCAGTGACAGAATCTAGCTCCCTGAACTGTGAGCCAAAGGAATTCCCTCTCCCACGTCATGGCTAATCTTGGTTGTCAACTTGATATGCCTGGCAAGAAAGAACTTCAGTTAAAGACTTTCTTCCATCAGATTGGTCTGTGGGCATGGCTATGGGGTGTTTTCTTCATCAGCAGTTGAAGCAGGAGGGCCAAACTCAGTGTGGCAGTGCTACTCCTGGGCAGGTGGACCAGGGCTGTATAGGAATGGTAGCAGAACATGAGCCCGGGAGCAGGTCCAGAACCGGCGTTCCTCCGTGGTTTCTACTTCAAGCTCCTGCCTTGAGCTCCTGCTCCAGCTTCCCCCAATGGGGGATGAGGACCTGCAAGCTGAACTAAGCTCTTTCCTCTCTATGTTCCTTTCAGTCATGTGTTTATTGCAGCCACAGAAAGTCAACTAGAACATCCGCCAATAAGACCCCGTATTAGGTACGTGCCCCCCACCCCAGTAGTGAGAAAATGATGTGTACACCAGCACATTTCCCACCTGTGTTCTTTAAAACATTTGTGTCACGCCAGCATCACATTCGTCTGCACTCAAATGTGTAACCTCACCGCCCCCACCACCACTACACACGCACCGGGAGGATCTGAACATGTAGAAAAGGTCCCGGAAGGGTATATCCCATGGTTCTCTGCATTTTTCTTCTTGAAAAACTGCAAATTCACCCACCAGATGATGAATACACCCACGGGAACAACAGTCAGAACGTATAGCTAGACACTGAAGGACGTATGAGTCTTTCCACCAGCTGTACCAATGTCCCAGGTTTTCCCCAACGATGCAACCACAGAACACAGGCATTGCTTTGTTTGCTTTTACATATCTTTCAAAGATTTTATACTTCTATAAGGAACCTTAAAGTTCCCCATATACAAACACAAATATTCACACACGAATACAGTTCATTATTCACTCAGTCACACATAACGCTAGACATATGTACACATATACATACACACAGACGCAAACATAGCCATACACATATGTACATGCAGACATATGTAACATCACATGCATGGACACATATTCAGGCATGCACAAACACATACATGCATATATGTGTATGTATGTGCAAACACATGTGTACATGTGTGTACAATATATTCATGCACACATGTACACACATATATACTCTGTCAAAAATGTACACACATTTACTGGTTAACATACACACACATATGTACACACACATACATACCACACACACATATTCACACACATATAATATATATACACACACATATTCACACACATAATAAATGATCACATTATATTGTCCTATGGTTGCTTTTTTTCTCTCAATTATGTCTATGAAACCTATATTTTAAACAAATTTCTCAAGTTGTTCTTTTGCAAGGAAAGCTTGATAACTGCTTTCTTGGCGCTTCTGTATCAAAATCAGAAAGCGTATTCTTGCCTATGACCTGTTCTGTCTTAGTAGTTCTTCGTAGTTCTTGGTACTTCTAAGTCAACTTTGATTCCTTCCTCTTCAGAGACTTCGAATCACATGAATGAATGAGATCTGGCTTCATGAGAAGTGTCCAATAATATTCTTGGATTTTCATTTGGGGCATGCCATGTGTCTTCCTTGAATGCAGTAAAGTTATTGCTCATATCCAATATTTAGTGGTACATGGTTGGTGCTTTGGAACCAGCTAGCACGTGAATGAAGGTGCAGATAATGAATCTAGTGTGTGGAGGGATACTGGAAAGACGGACATGTATGACCCTATTAGCCTATTGGAAGTACTCAAAGTTTGGGGAACATTGGAAATGACAGTGTCTCTTCCTTGCCTCTCACCCCACTTGCCAGACCCCACAGTGTGGCAGGCCATGGAGACCAGTGCATTTATGCACACTGAAGGCTTCTTGCTACAAAGATAGACTCCTGGAAATAAAGCAGATACAGTAGGCTAACAAAAAACCAAAACATGTGAAAAGACCAACCAAGCCTGTATATATACTGCTACCAGCCCCAAACAGATGCCACCCTGGCTTTTTGGGGACTTCTAGATTCCCAGCCTCCACTCTCCGGTTGAAGAATAAAAATACGAGGAACGTCTAACATTTCTTTACAGAGACAGGTTCCTGAATTTCACAAAGCCAGGCAAATGAAGGCTATGAAGGTATATTCTATGGTAATTTACACTCCTAAAATGCAGTTAATGAACTTGAAAGACCCATAGCAAAGTTTGAGATCATTGGCAAAGGCCTCCCAAGGACTTTTAAAGACAAAACCCAAGTGGGTTTCTGAAAGGGGGAAGGGTCAAGCTATACTGTAAAGATGAGGGTGTGGCAAGAATGGAACTAAATGGCCAGGGGACTATTGGAGGGCCAGGGAGTATAAATAGCCCACCAAAGGGGCTAGTTCCAAGTGTGTAAGCTAGCTGGGATGGATCCGTGCCTGAGAAGGCTCATGAGGTCCTGGGGAGGAGCCAAGAGTGGACCAGGCAGATGCACATTCTCTCCTTGCAGTTTGTTGGCTCATAGGCATCACTCCATCCTCTCCAGGGCCTCAGCCTTCCAGAAGCCACCAGAGATAAAGCACAGACTGAGCCAACCCAGTGGGGGTGAACAGGAAGCTAATGAGAATGTGGGCATGAGAGGACTTGAAAAACCTTCACCTGGGAAAGCATTTCAGAAATGAAATTCTTCAGACTAAGAGTTAAAACACTATTTGTTTTTAAAAAATGGTCATTTGAATAAAAACAATGTCCAAAATGTACTACAGAGTGTTCAGCTTGGAGAAAAAGGTTTCTGTTCTGGATCCTCCTGAGTTCCTGGAGGTTAATCTCTGGGCCCAGAATTGCGCTGACACTCAAGTCCATAGATAGAGCGGCGAGGAGCAGACCTCTGAGATCAGATCACTCAATTACTGGTTGTTTTTATCTTAGCTGTTCCATTGCCAGTACAGACTGGGGAGTCAGGTATTGGCATGAGAACCTGATATATCAAAGAGGCAGAAGAGAAGTGACCATCTGACCTTTCCTTTTCTTATAGAAGACCCAGCAAGCACATCTCTCTCCACACATCTAAGACCAAAAAGACCATGAAAATCTAGGTCCCTCCCTTCTCCTTTCCGTGTGCCATCTCTCTCTGTCTCCCTGAGTCCTCTGTACTCTATGGTTAATTCTAACTAGTCACGGGCTCCATCCCCTGATCCAAGGTTAGTTTTATTAACACAGTTTCAGAGTTTCCCAGTGCAATCAAATACCCCACAGCATTAGCTCAGGTAAGCACGAGGCCCTGCTGTGTGCCCAGCCGGAGCCTAGGACTTCTGTGGAAACACCAGGGCAGGGGCTACGGCCCTTTCCGCTGGGTTTGTTGAAATCACAAAACTAAAGAATACATAACATTCAAGATTTAATATAGCCACTCAAAAACCTAAATTAGGCTACATAGTTCTTAGAGCAGGCATTGCGGTGCACTTGGGAGGCAGAAGCACCAAGAGGGTGATTTTGGAGCTAGCTTCTGCTGTATATGGTGTTTGAAGTCAGCCTGAGTTATATTGCACCAGGTATAAATAATAGATTACATAAATATTCCCATTTCAGAACTCTGAGAACAAAAGTTGTAAGAAGCCCCCATCGTTATTGGATAAGTTGGCCATCCTACCTACAAGGTTCACTTGGAGGTTTTTTTTTCCTAAGATCACTCTCATTCTCAACATCTCGAGCATTTGGCTAAAGGAGGTGGGTCATTTCCCTTGGAGCCAAATCGTTACAGCAGGGAACACATATACTTATCTGCTTAATGGAGAGAAGCCAGTGTGATGGACAGAGCCAGAGGCTGCTTGCTCACTTGAGCACAAAGTCCCACAAGATGCTGGCTGAATGTTAGCACTTGGCTAAAACCAAAAACAGACCTGGAGGAAAAGGACAGTAAATGGGTGTGGCATGGGACAAGAAAACCATGTTTGACAGTTCCAGGCTTCCTAGCCAGGCAAATGCTGGAGTTCTGTTTCAGGTAAAAAGAAAGCCAGGAAGGCATTTTTAATCTGTCTACCCCAAAAGCAAAGTTAAAAACAGATATTAACACTGAGCGATTACGGCAGACTCAATTGTGTAATACAGGAAAGCCAGAATATTTTAGCCTCAAATATTCCAAGACTTGTAACTGCAGGAAGTCCAGTAGTAAGGTAATAAAAGCTAGAAATGAGTGGAAACTTAGTTTAGACTCCAGGAATTTGTGAGAAGATGTTAAATGTTGTCTAAGTGTCCTAGAGGAGCTGGTGTGTGCCCCAGAGAAGCTCAGGGAGGTTACAGGATCCCACAGAAGTGTGAGCAATGTTGAAAGAGACAGGAGGAAATGTATCAAAGGAAACATATGGTTAGCAATTGCTGGGCAGAGTCACATCACCGTGGCTGGGGGCGGGGAGACAAGTACCACACTCTGTGGCTGGGGACACAGGCAGAGAGAAGACAAGCGCCGCCTTTGTATACAGAGACACAAGGACAAGGCAAGCCACTCTGTGGCTCAGGACCCAGAGAGAGGAGAATAGCACATCCCTGTAGCTGGGGCAGACGAGAGGTGGTTTTGTTGGCACTCAGAAACCCAGGCTGTGGTACAAAAGCTGGAATCATGGATGTGAAAACCTTCAGTGATGAAGCAATTGAGCAGTGGAGGCAATGGAGATGGGCTGCCCTGAGTGGGGCCCAGGGTGGTGATGTGTGACTCGGGCAGTGAGATATACCCCAAGAATGGAAGGAGCACAGTTATTTCCTCTGCCCGCTGCCAGTGTCTACTGCTGGAAAGGTAGAGTGGGCTACAAAATCCAGAGCAGAACAGGGTATTGATAGGGAAGGAATATGAGACCAGCAGAACCGGCTTCAGGATGCCACATACGAGCCTTGCAAATGTCAGCAAGAGAAGCTCTAACCCTTGTATTGTGAAAAGGCACGCACAGGTGAGATGATGCAAACCAGCTCACCAGTGTATGAATGGCGGGGAATGAATGAATCGCGGATCACACAGGCGAACACACGGTGTTCCACTTATCTCCAGTTTCAAGATGTTCTGTATAGCTAAGTGAGAGAGCAGTTGATTGTTTCAAAACGAGGAAACTGATCTAGCTTCAGCGTGGCAGCCTTGTGGAAGCTGCTTTTGCTTAAAGCATTGCTCTCTGTTCCATCCCTTGAGGTCCCACGAGGAAACTGACGTCCGGCAAAGCTGTATGCTTCCTGCCCCTGTGTCTGTCTCCTTGGCTTAACACATCTACTCCTCTACGATAAATCATTTCCAAAACATAGAGTCACCTCGGATTCCAGGAGCGGCAAATCTTCAGACAGATCAACCAAGGGGTGAAGAGAGAGTCTGTGCTGGAGTGACCGCACCCGGAAATAGACTGTCTTCTGGAAACTTGATTAATGCCCTCCGGGTGAGGGAAGTGGTGAACTGATTAATGCTGATCAGACTGCCTTGTAGAACCCCAGCTGAGATAAACACGGGCTGACCACACCTTGGACAGGACTGCTTGGGTGTGCAATATTTACTGCCTCTGCCTAGTTCATCTCATGTTTAAGCCTAAATCCGCATCTGTAGCCTGCAGATGATCCTGGGGTCACCAGATCGCCTGTGTTATTTCTCTTTCCAACTCTCTGATTAAATGTCCTTTCTTAGTTTTTCACTCTTACCTGCTGTGTTGGGATAAGTGACTGGGCCCAGCTTGTTGGAACCCTGGAGCTGAGGCTTCCCCCCTAAAACTCTAGTGACAACAGAGGAATGGAAGGGACTCTGCCCAGTCAAGAATCCTTCAAAGCACTCAGATCATTGGAAAATGAGTATGTGGATCGTTTTAAAATTGTTCTTATTGTGCTATACATTTTTCTCCACTCCCCTCTCTTCCTTCCCTCTCCTCTCATACCCTTTCCTGTGACCCGCACACTCCCAATTTCCTCAGGAGAGGTCTTGTCTTTTTCTCCTTTCTATTTAGATCCCTGTATATCTTAGTTAGGGTCTTCTTTTGTTGTCTAGGTTCTCGGAGTTGTGGATTGTAGGCTAGTTTTCTTTGCTTTATGTCTAAAAGCCACTTATGAGTGAGTACGTATATGTGGATCTTAGAGGGCCATTTCATCTCCATTTGTTGGTTTCTGAGACGCAAACCAACTCTTTAGCGGCAATTTAAATCAGTAAATAGAGTTTCTAACTCTAACCTCTGTGGAAGCTTGTTAATATGGACATTCTTATTGCTAAGACTCAACTTTTCAGTTCAGGTGAAAATCGCATAGCGCAATTACCCCTTCCTTCTAAAGCAAGCAATCCAGGGGTATTCTGTGAATTTGCAATCTGGTACAGCTGTTGCTTCTTCCTACTGCCAAATAACTTTCATCACTCAAAGGAGACTCAATATCCTGTAAGCAGTCATCCTCATGTCCTGTACAATCCAAGACCATTTTATATAATTGCAACCATATGATGTCTCACGCCTTTGTGTCTCACGTCTTTTACCTAATACTGTATGGACCACTTAAACATGGCAGTACATATTGATTATATATTTACAGATTTTCAGGCCTGCGTAATATTCCAGTGTAGGGACGCATTTCATTCTGTTATGAGGTCAACCATCTCTTACTGGCCCTTTGGCTCATTGCCACCTTTGGACGCTCATGAGCAGTATTGCTATTGTTCATACACAGCATCTATATGAACGCCTGCTTTCAGTCTTTTAGAGGGGAAATCAGAAGGTGAAACTGGCAAATCATATAGTGCTATTTGTTTTAGGCATTCCCCAGCTTTCACCCAGCAGAAACATACACATTCCCAGAAGCCATGTAAATACTTTTCACATCTCCCCACTTTTTAAGCCAATGCATAGTATAGTCATGTCATCTTGATTTTTTAAAAAGGCATAAAGCTGCCCTAGTGGGCTTGAAGAGTCGTTGTTTTTTGGAAAAAACTAATGACATGGAACACCATTTAGTGCTCATATTGCTAACCCAAATACTGTTATTGGAGAAGTATCTTTCCAAGTCATTGGTCCTTTTTATATATTTTGGTTTCGTGTGGCTTCCAGGAACTCCATGTGCTCTATATAATAGACTCTTATCTGAGGTGTATTGTGGAATGCTTTAGTGGTGCCGTCTGATTCACAAAGCCTCAAATTCTGATGAAATTCCCCATTTGTTTTTGTTTTGTTGCTATGCAGTTGGTGGCTACTATAAGAATCATTGCTAAATCCAAGGTCATGACATTTTATACTGGGGTTTTCTGATGCTTTGTGCTTTCAGCTATTGCATCTGGAGCTGTGAGCCACTGTCAAGTACCCTTACCAGTTGTGTGCGGTGCAGTCGGGCTCCAGCTTCGCTCTTTGTGTGGTTACCCGTGTGTTTACTACACTGCTCTTCTCTGCTGGGAGACTCCCCTCTGCTTTGACAACCAGGCAGAGACTTCATCCCTGCTCCCCAACCATAGCCCTTCCTTCCTTCCATGCCATGTTGTTTTAATGACTGTAGCTTTGAGTAAGTTTCTAAACAAAGAATATGAGTATTCCTGTTTTATTTTCTCCAGGACTGTTTTTGGCTTTCCAGAATCCTTTGAAAGTCCTTATGAATTTGGTGTCATTCTGCTTTTCATTTCTGAAAAAAAATGCCAATGGGATTTTTGTAGGAATTCCATGGAGTCTGTAGAATTCTTCGATCTGTATTTGCATCTGAACAATGATGAGGATCACAGCCTAGACAAAGGGAGGTTGTGTCCAATAGTTTATGCCGTCTTTCATTTTAATCTGTAACCTTTGCCCTAACTTTAATATAGACCCAATTTATTGTTCTGCTATCACAGCTGCAATGCTCCTCATGTCCTTCTGGGATGCTCATTGTCTGTGTATGGAAACACAGCTGGCTTTTGTGTGTTCACAATATCTTAACACTGTTCGGATGCTCTCATTAATTCTAACTGCATTTCAACTCTGAGTTGATTGCCTCAGAGTTTTCTGATTACAAGAACATGCCATCTTGCGAACAGAGATGGTTGTTTTCTTTCCAAAGTGCATGCCTTTATCTTCATTTTCATGCTGAATTTCCCTTGGTGAATTTTCAGAATCTTGAATAATAATGTTGAGAGTAAGTGTCCCTCTCTTGTTCCTGTCACAAAGCTTCTAGCCCCTCATGGCTGATTGGGTGGTATTTTTTTTTCACAGCATTCTTTATTAGATAGAAATGTTCTTCCATTCCTTTAAGTGTGTTTTTTTTGTTTGTTTTGTTTTGTTTTCAGCCTGAGTAGAAGATAGGTTTTATCAACTGCTTTTTAAAAATGTCTCAATTGGGACTGTCACTGAGTTCTTTTCTACCCTCCATGCGGTATTTTATGTCAGTTGGCTTTCTTATATTGAAGATATATTGCTTCAATATATATCTCACTTAGGCATGATATACAGTTGACTATCCTGTCTAATTTAAATAATTGAATCAACCTAGTACATAATATGCTTACTAGCCAAACTCCTGAAAACAGGACAACAATCTGTGGAGGAGGGTTGCAGCTCTGTCTCCCATGGAGTAGGAAGGACTGAAATCAGGAAGGCAGATGGAGGAGCTATCTTTATTGGATTGAAGAAATTATATATATATATTAAATTGCTGAAAAAGAAAGGGTGTTACTAAAATCCTAGCAGGCACTGGCCCTCTGTGACTCCAGCTGAGGATCTGGTTCATGCCTCCAGATCTAGGGATCATGAACAAAAGCAGGCACTAGGAACCACAAGTCAGACAGTAGTGGTGCATGTCTTTAATCCCAGCACTCCAGAGGCAGAAGCAGGCAGAGCTCTGTGAGTTCAAGGCCAGCCTCATCTACAGAGCTAGTTCCAGGGCAGAGAAACCCTGTATTGAAAAAAAAAACAACAAAAACCAAGACAAAACAAAAGAATCACAATTAAGCTAAATAAATTGCTAAGAGGGCCTATGTTTATAACTCTCTGTCCTATGGCGGTTAATTTGTGTTCCTAATATCTGCTGCTGACTGGCAAGGTACATAAAATCTTTGGATGTACAACAATCAGATTATAATCTCTGAAAGCTCTGTAGTTCAGCAGTCTAGAAAGCCCAGCCATCACCTCCAATGGCTGGAAGTGAGAGCTTGTGTTGAGGGCTAAGCACCTTGTTTTCTCTCCCTCCCTCTTTCTTTTATTCAATAGCACAGAAAACATCATCTGGGGAAGAAATGAAATTCTTTACAAGGGATTTTGTCCCTGACTCCAAAGGACCCCAAAGGACACAGATAACAAACAATATTATAAACATCACTGTTTATCAAGCAATAACCAAGTGTGTTCAACACTATCCACAAAAATGTTCAACATTTATGGTTGATATTAATTTTAGAAGATTGCTTTCCACCTCTGTATTTGATGTTTTCAGCAAATGATACACCCTTATTATTCTGGGTCCAGGGCATGGAAGAGTACATGACTTAAAATTACAGCTATGCATTACCTTAAGTTGTAAAGGTTGATTACATGGGAAATCCCAGGCAAGTAAGATTGGTGGTTACTTTGTTCTCTTAAGGATAGGTTGAACAAAAAGGCTGGTTACAGAGTAAAATAGCAGTCTTAAGTGACCTCAAGGAGTGTTATTAACTCTAGCTGTGAGGTCCAGCAAACGTTCCAGTCTCTTGGCACCATAGAGGAAGAGATATTTTTATAAAAACATTGCATTGTCACAAAATGTCACCACTCTCAATACAAATCTATAAAACCCATCTTCTGGAAAACAATGCTTTGTTTTTGTTTAGGTGAGTTTGGGGGGAACTATCAGAAACTATCATAGAAACGAAGCCCTGGCTGTACCTGTGACTGACAGCTCTCTGCACTTTGCTCTATCAGGGTCTATCCTCCCTGTCTGCAGAGCAAACAGCTGCTTAGCCCTTAAATGAACACAAAGATATAAGAATGGTGTCCCAGCTGTGTTAAGGGACATCTCACTGGATAAATAAAAGGATGCTCATTTATTTATGATGCAAAAAATCCATTGCTTGTTCTGCTGAGAGAATCATCCATTATTGATTCAGAACTCTGTGCTCCCAGCAAAGCTTTTTGTGTGCATGAGGGCATGTCTGTTCTTATGACTTTAAAACACATAATTTTCTGTTTTGATTGTGGTGGAGGCTCGGTCCTGAAACGTGCAGTGTTATAGTAACCTGCACATTTGATAAAAGATTTGACTGTATTAGAACATTTTCATCTGAACCCTCTGTCGCCCTGTAGATAAATGCCTGGGCACCATGACAGATGGATAACAGGACGTCATTCGTTCTTTTTCCCCAAACAGAATTATTACATTACTAACTCATTTATTATATTTTAGGAGCAAATATCCCTGGCATCTCTGACTCATCTTGCGTCTAATGAGGGTGCAACTGGATTGATATCATTTCTCAAATGGACATCACAGCCTGTAAACTCTGACTTTTATTCTTACTAGCTCTGGCTTCATATGTCATCACCGTGAGGACGGATATTGGTGTACTGGTTTCTGTGGTCCATGTAGAGAACATAAGCAGTTGCAATGGCAATGCCCGTGGTGCTGGCACAGACACAGTGAACCTTTGCCATGGTGCTCAAACTGCTAATAAACGAAAAGGTGCTTATGAGCTAGGAATTTCTCCCCCTAGAGATGAGTGTTGAAGACTTTCTTGCTGAAGAGAATGCAAAATTCTCTTGTTTAAGGCTGCTGTCAGCAGGAAACACAAACCCAGCACAGTTAGAGGGATTTGATGATCAGCTAGCGAAGAACAAGCACTCTGATTCCCCACCCAGCAACTTTCCTTGGGCTCCTCCATTGACTTTGGCAAGGCTGGCATGTACATGGCCCAGTTTGCCTTTGGGAAAACCTCATGAAAGCAGCTGTTAAGGCATTTTCCCCAAGACTCTGCTCTCCCAGGCAGCTCCCTGTTGATGACTGAGACAATGGGAGGGATGAAATCCAAACTGTTTTGGCCCAGGTGAGGCTCTGGGAGCAGCCATCCCCCTCAGCTAACCCCTCCCACTTCCCATCTAATGTTCCCTTGCGGGAGACCCTGGACTATACACTCTGCTTTTCTCTTGTTCTTCTCCCATTCTTGACACTAGGTCCTGCCCACTACCCTAGTCTGCCCCCTGCCCACACCCAGCAGCACTGTTTTCTCCTTTTCATTTTGGGTGACAGATTAGAAAAAAGCTATACAGATCCCATTCAATGTGAGCCTAAGTCATGACCAGACTTAAGGCTCCTACTGTGCCCTAGGTCCACGCTGCAGAGTGGGTGCTGGTACTTCATCTTTAAGGAGGCTGAGCCTAGCTCCTCACCCAACAGGGAAATCCTCTCAAGGAAACAATAAACACTAATGTAGAGTTTGTGAGAAAGCGTCACTTCCTGTGACTCCATCTTTGGCTTTCACCTGATCATCTTCTCATCTTATATTACCTCACACAGAACTGCTGTGCTGTCCTCACAGGGAACACTTTATCTGCCCATCCCCCTCTTTGCGTATTCCTCCAGGAACCTAGGATCTTGTGGCCTCAAGCTGACCAAATCATGTGTAAATGGAAGTTCTCAACATACACGCTTGTTCTTATTCTTCATGTAAATCTCTGTCAAAACGTTTGTGTCAGGCCAGCAAGGCAACTTGGTAGGTAAAGGTGCTTGCTGTGCAAGCCTGGGGACCTGAGTTCAATCCTCAGAAGCCAATTCAAGGTAGACAGAGAGAGAGAACTGAGCACGGAGGCTACAAAGTTGACCTCCCATATCCATAGCAGCACTGTGGCATGCATGCACACATGTGCGGACATACATGCATGCACACACACATGCAATTAAAGATGAAAGCATTTGCTGAACCAGGAACACTCCCCTATGTTGGGCCTGATAGCCCTGTGCTGGAAAATTGATTAAATTCATAATGGAAAAGCAATTTCCGTGGAAGTCAGATGGTGCCTTAACTAGTTGAAGATTGCATGGAAGTAGTTCTGTGGCTTCAGGATCATCTCTCATGTTGACGAGTTTATAATAATTGAAGGCATTTTCCTGAAATCAATCCTTATAATGATATTGATGAGTTTATAGTCTCTGTTTTTTCTGAACTGTATTTTTAAAAGACACCTGTTAATCAATTATTTAATTTTAACTGAGACTTTCTGATGAAGAACACCCAGTAGAGTTGGAGACACTCTGGGAGGGTCAGAAACAGTGGCATTCCTGGTATTAACCTGCCACATAACCCCCCCCATATACACATATCTCACCTTAGCTGTTCTAGAACACAATTCATATCTGGAGAACACACCTGAGACAAAGCCAGACACTGGGTTAGACTCTAAATCCTTTGGCTGGCCATCATACACTTGACAGAAGTCCTTATAAGAAAAAGTAGTCATACTAAGTCAGGGTACGCAAGGGGCTTGAAATAAGGCCAAATAGTATGTTTTTCTCCTTACCCACTCCCAAGTTCTGAGACAAAGGCAATCTGGTACCTGCAGCCTCATTCCAATCCCTCCTTGATATCTTGAAATTCATGCCATCTGGGACAGTGGAAGATGTCTCTAGGGTGTAGACTGGCTTCTATCCAGCTTCTAGCAGCCACATAGCGAGGAGAGCTTTTGTGTTCATTCCTGCAAACAGTGTGCTCTTGGGATGTTCTGTGTGTGGGAGCAGGGGAATGAAGAGCCTGTCCGTTTTCTAATCAAAGCCTTTGGCAGGATTCTGGTATTTCAGGTCCTCTTTACTATCTGACAACAGCTAATACAAGTCAGGATGCCTCCCCAGATGCTCCCAAGACCTTATTGGAGTATAGTCTCAGGACAGTCAGCAGATGTGGGAAATTTGTTGCCTGCAGCTGACCGAATGCACCAGGTGAGCAGAATAACCCTCGGAAGGACTTTGAAACACAAGCCAAAGATTTCCCTCTCACTTTTCTTTTTGCCCTTTTTATGCTTCCCTTGACCCGAGCAGGCAGAACATTCTACTCTCATAGCTTAGGACAGGAAACCATTTCAACAGCCATGCTCAGAAAAGAATAATTGTGTCAGCTTTGCATCAAAATTGAATTTTCCTTTATTTATTTATTTTTTAAAGCAAAGTCTTTCTAGGCAGTCCCGCCTGGCCTGGCACTCATTGTGAAGCCCAGGCTGACCTCAAACTTATGACAAGCCTTCTGCCTTGGTTTCCCGAATGCTATAATAAGATGTCCATAGCTATGCCCACCTTTAAAAATGGGTTTGAAGTCTTGATTTGAGCAAGGCTAGTGGGACTTGTATACTTTAAGCCTTACAGCTTTCAGGGCATATGGGGCTTAGTAAATACTTTTATAAATATGGGAATAAGAACAAGATGAAAAGCTGGGTTACCCTGCAACACACTGGATTCCATAGTCTGAGAGGGAAAAAAGGGATTGCAGAAAAAGAGAGAAGCCACAGATTCATCCTGCCCATTCCCTAGCCCCTGGTTCTCAGGTGGGATGATGTAATGGGCCCTGATGAGCTGCAGCAGTAGGACAGAGATGGCTGGAAGAGGGAAGCCTGTTTGTTGATGAAAAGCAGAGTGAGCCAAGGGTAGAATAGAAATGACTATCATTCAAGTCCCCAGGGCTCAGAATCCATGAGTTTAAGAGTTACACATGGAAATGGCTAAGTCATTGCTCCATACCCTCACCAACCCACAGTACAGGAGGACAAGGAGCCATATTTGATGAGGCCTGTTGGCTGGGACAAGAAAATTGAAGCAATGAGCAAAATGGTCAAGGAACTGAAGAGATGGCTAGAAACAAGGATAGTTCAATTAGTGCCAGGACTAACCAACATACTCTAGAACCAGGCACCCTGTCCTCAGTGCGCACACTCAGACACGCAAGCTCAAGGGGGTGTGCACACAGACCTGCCTCAAGAACCGAGGCACAAGTTCTAATGAATTCAGAGAAATGTAAGCTCTACACGCTCAACCACATATTGAATCCTTTGTCATTATTTTAGGCTTCTGAGCACATAGAAGCGTATACGGACCTTATCTTCTACCACCCAGTGACATGAGATCACAACAGAGGAAGTAAGATCAGCCATGGGAAGCAGATTCCTGTCTCCTGCAGAAGTGTGTAGACAGCTGAGTTTGATGTTTGTTTCTGGGGCATCTAAGGGGTGGAGGATATATAAATTCATATAGGAATTTAACACTTGGTTCTCTCGTTCCTGACTCAGGGGCCATATTTGTCCAGCCTGGTATATAATAGGTTTCACCCCTTTTCCCAGGTGTCTACAGGCACATTTCCAATAGATCAGCTTCTAAATCAGAGGGAAAATATACAGACCATGAGTTCACAAGACGCTAAATCAGTGGGTCTCAACCTTTGAGGGTCACATAGCAGATGCCCTGCATATCACATTATGGTTCATAGCAGTAGCAAAATTACAGTTATGAAGATGCAGCAGAAAAATTTTGTGGTTAGGGTCATCACAGCTTGAGGAACTATATTAAAGGGTCACAGCATTAGGAAGGTTGAGAACCATTGTTTAGAGTCTAAATAAAGGCAGGAATCACAAGAAGCAAGGAGATTTTCTTCAGTCTTGGATTCTTCTCTTTTCTTTCTGCCCGGTGCCACCCTCATGCGGTTTGTGTTGGCTCCTTCAGAGGTGCTTGTGCCAAGTGAGCTACCGGCTGCCCAAGTGACTAAGCTCCTAACACCAAGGCTGATGACAAACCACCAGCTCTGTTCTGATGGAAGCCATGTGTCTGTGACTGGATGTCAGTGACAGATGAGAAGGAGGAGCAAAGCCCTGGTGTCTCATTCCACAGCGTCTGCCTCCAGATCATGGAGATCAGCTGCCCAGGCTGCCAGGACTGCCCGTTTCTGAACTCCGTACAGATTCCCTTCTTCTAGATGAAGAGTGGGAGTGGCCGTCTCAAACCTGAAGCCATCCATGTGTCATGCCGCCCACCCAACACTAGACCTGGAGGGAGGGGAGCAGTTCCCTGCGAGGCATGAGTATCAATCTGGCCTTTGTCCATTCGAGTGGAAAATAGAAGTCATGAAACCTCAAAGTCACCCCCAGTGCCTGTGGCTGATTATAAACAAAGAGGAGGGTCTTAGCTGGACAGAGTCTGGGGCCAGGACCACCATCTCAGGCCCAAGCCTAGGAGGGGTATAAAGACCCCCATTGTTTACATTGAGTCTCTTTGATGCCCTTGCAGGAAGCCCCCTTCACAAACAAAGTCGCCTCTGCCAGCCCTCAGGGAGCTGGGGAATTGCTTTGCCCGGCCTCTGGTCTGCGTGTTTAGACTCAGGCCACACTGAGTTTCATCTGGGAGGAAAAGCTGTTTCAGATGACCATGAATAGCAGCTTTCATCAGCTGTCACTTCTCATTACCGCCAGCACGGTGTGGAAATGAACTAGAAGCCGCCGGGCCCCGGGACTGCAGCGGCCCTATTTTCAATGTTTATTGACTTCCTTTGTCCTTTTAAGAAAAAGTTAATCGGGCCATTGACTTTTCCACCCCCCACTCTTGTCCATGATCATCTGCTTCTTAGGTCAGAAGAAATCGTGGTCCTGGAGGCCAGCCGTGGGTTCGAAGAAGGTGCGTATCCAGGTCACTTCCGCGGCTCTCCCTGAATGGTCTCTCCCTGAGAGCAAGCAATAAGGAACCTCGGCCTTTTCATAGGGGCTCAAAAGAAACAGCTACGCTTTCTCTATTAGAAGAAACAGAACAATGGCTGTCTGGGCAGATGTTCTTTCTGTCTGATTTCATCAAGAGGCTGAATCAGGAAGATCATGGGATCAAGGATGTAGCCAGTCAGTCTTAGATCAGCCTGGGTTGCACAGCAAAATCTTATCCAGACAAAGAAAAGAAGAGAGAAGAGAAAAAAAGGAAAGAGAAGAGAAAAGGAAAAGTAGCTACTGATTCATTTCAGTGACATTTGGTAAAAGAACTGTTTTTTTAAAACATCGAGCAACACTGCCCCCCAACAATCCAGGCTACCTGTATGGTGCTTGCCAATTTCCAAGGTGTCCTTGCTCTCACTCAGGCACCTCATCTATGCTCACCATATTCATCAGTGACTATAACATCAGAGCTGAGGAGGCATAAACCTCTGGTCCACCCTTATTGACAGAGAATCCCCACCACACCACTGGCACGCAGGCTACTGCTGCTCTTGATAGAAAGCTGGATGGTGGATAGTCCCAGGAATGTCTCCTCCATGATATTCTTGGAACTAACAGGAAAGTGGAAGAGATAATTATACATACGATGGGGGTGGGGCAGTTAGAAGGGAGGGGCATGAAGGGCTGGGGCCTTAGCAACGATGTGTTGAGTACCAGCCTCAAACCAAACAAGTCAGAAGAGCCCTTTGTTGGCCCCAGTAGAGTCATGAAACTGAGAAAAACAGAACTGGGCAGGGGCTGTCTCTTTGGCCCTGTTAGAAGTTACCAGATCCTATGTACTTGACAGGCAAGAGAAGACATTTCAATATCTTTAAAGAAAACCAGCCCTCATCGGTTATTTTCCATATGGGTTGCTCTCCTAGTTTGGTTTCTGTTCCAATGATAAAACGTTTTAACCAAAAGCAACCTTGGGAGGAAAGAGTCCATTTGCCCTGTAGGTTATAGTCCATCATTGAGGGAGGCCAGAGCAGGAACACAAGCTAGAAACCTGGATTTAGGAATGGAAGCAGATATTATAGAAGAACACTGTTTACTGGCTAACTCACCTGCTCTTTTCATAGAGCTCAGGCCTGCCTGACTAGGAATCGCACCACCCATAATGAACAGGCCATCCTACGTCAATGAGCATTTGATAAAATGCCCTACAGACAAGCCCATAGGCCAATCTGATAGAGACAAGTCTTCTGTTGAGGTCTCCCCTTCCCAGGTGTGTCAATTAACAAGCTGAAGCTAACTGCGATGTTGCTGTGGCTGAAGCAAATTCCTGGAAAGAAAGCTTACACTCTAGCTTGGTACCAGGCAGCGTTTGTGTGAAAACTGCTTAATGACTGGCGCTTGGTTGATGCAGTTGCCTAAGGGCTGCAGATGGTGGGGTCAATGGCTTTTGAGATAACCCGGGACAAACATCTCCCACTAGGAGAGTCGTATAATACAGTAACGACAAAAACCCAAGTGGGTCATTTTTAGAAAAATAGAAATGGGAGATGAACACCAAAGAGTTGAGTCATTCACCCTCTGTCAGCTCTCTCTGTGGTGTGAGAGTGTGAGAAACATTTAGCCCTGTAACAAGCTGGTCCCCATGTTCCTACTCCGAAGTCCTTCATCACGGAACTCACGTTTGCCTCTTTTTCTATGTCCTGTGCTCAAATCACAACATAGAAATATAAAATAGGCTTATAAATAAGGACAAAGTTTGAAGTGTTGAAAAGACTCAGATAAATCTGTGAGAAGAAGCAAAGGTAACTCAGAATTTTGGAGGAGCAGGGTGAAGCGTAATAACAGCACCAGAAGTTGGTCATGGTCACAGTATGACCAGCGGAGGAGTAAGGAGGCGGGGAGCCCTGGCGAACATACCTAGTAGCATGCAGAACTTGACTGGAGTCGGGGAGGCGTGGGCGAGGAGTAGGAGAGGGCAGAGGAAACCACTAAAACAAGAACGCAGACAAAGACAGGGAGACTTGAAGTGATGGATGGCGTGACTGGGTCTTGCTCTGAAAACAAAGGGATAATGAGAGTGTTGGACAAAAGGGAGATTGTCAAAGACCTGGACGATTCCTGCAGGGGTAACATGGAGCCAGGAACACAAAAGCAGCAAGATCTTAATTTAGTAGCCATTCCAATAAACACCGAAATGTGATCTGCTCAGGGTGCCATCTGCATTAAATGGTGACAACTGATACGCCATTGATGAAAAAGGCAGATGAGATCTCCATAGCCAGCCATGGAGACAGGTTACTTCTGGATGGACACCCTGCCAGCGCTTGGAGGTGAGCCCTAGTAGGTAACTGCGTCCAACAGTATGAAAAAGGTAGGGGTGACCACAGGCAGCAGAGATAGCAGGGTTCGGTTGTCAAACTGTCCTGTTTCCCTCTGCCGGTGGCCAGCCTCTATAGGAAGGTTGTACTACGTGCTTCGTACGCATTCTCTCCTAACAATTAGGCTGGAAGGAAATGGAATGGAATGGATTTATTGTGGTCATTGCAAAAAAGACATGCAAAGTCATCCTGTGCTGCCTTATATGTGGTAGCTACTCAGAAGGGCCTTGCAAAAGGGGATTCGCTTGGCTTTGAAACTCAACTTTGAAAGTGCCCTGTGACTGTGCACCTGCCACTTATCAGAAATGGTAGGGTAGCCCCAAAAGGCTCTGGGGTCAGACCAGACAGGTTGAGGTGAGACGCCACCCCCTTCACCTTGCTAACCTCGTGCCAACTTGTGGTTATGCTGTGCCTTGGTTTCCACTTTCATAAGCTGGCATTTCTAAAGAGCTGGCCACCAACGATAGTTAGGAAGCTGGGAACAGCAACAGGTTAACTTGGATTATTATCTAACCCAGAAAAGAACATCAGTTACTATTGGCTGGAAATGCCTATCAATGTCTCCTTATTGAGCATTTACCTCTGTCTTTATCAAATGAAAGGTCAAAGTCCCTTAACATCCCAAATGGATCAGGACTTTTCAATTCCCTGAAACCAGCCTGCATAAGTGTGTCCCCTGCTGCTCGCCACAGCATTAAATTTTCAGTTTGCCAGCTCTCTATCAGAACTATTCTGCAGAGGCTAACCAGAACTTGGAAGCCATTCTGAATTTCTCCAGACCTCCCTAGCTTGCCCTTTTCTTTCCCCATCTCTGCCCAGCTCAACCTATCTCCTCCAGGG
>LOJH01002593.1:2511-24631 GCA_001685095.1 Ellobius talpinus
TCTCTCTCTCATTGTGTGTGTGTGTGTGTGTGTGTGTGTGTGTGTGTGTGTGTACTCTTTTGGGAAGAACCAATGGAAAGTGCTTAAGAATGGATATCAAAAATATTCTGCTGTATCATGTACTGTGTCAAGTTAGTCATTGTGCTTCTGTATTGTGATGATTCCATGTCTGTCGGATCTCAGGAGGTTATTGGGAAGTTGATCATGCTGCTGTTTCTATGACTCACCATTCATCACCGCAATCTGACACTTAGTTCGATGCAGAGAAAAATAGTCCTTGAGTAAACAAAAGAATGCCAGAAAAGGGGCTCAGTATCTTGCTCACCCCAGCACCTGACCCCTTTAAGTACTTACTCAGAGGGGATCAGCGTTCCATTATGACCTTTGAGGTTTTTTTAAGAGTCCTAGAAAACGTTGCAAGAATTGCTTTCACCTTTAGCTGACCGAAAGGAGAGGGTGCATTAGAAACAGCAGGAGCTTGCAGAGCTCCCTGAGGCAGGCATCCCAGGTCTTTCTTGTCAAGTTTTCATCTTAACCCTTTAGTCGTTCCTGATAAATTCTGAGCAGGCAGACTTTATTTTCCTGAGCTGAGAGCTAGGTTATAAAACACATAGCCATCCCCAGATGTGGCCTCTAGTAATGTTTGCTTTACAACCAGTCCTTTCTTTTTAATCTGTTAGTATTTGACCAATCAGCTCAAGTAGGGATTAGAAATGTCTGTTAATGGTTCATTAATCACATTCAAGAGATCACAATCTTTGAAACTTTGAGGATGGAAATTTTAATTCTCTTCTGGACTGCCAGTCAGGTCTGTGCCTCTGGGGGAAAGTACTTCACTTCGCGACTTCGTTGGCTGACACAGTTTCTGGGGCCATTTGTTAATTATCCCACTTGATATGAAGTCAAATTGACTTCGAATCCTGGCTTTCAGTGAAAGGAATTGTAGAGTTCAATTAATTCAGACTCTGCACATGTGTAAAATAAGCATTTCTGTTTTCTAAGACTGCTCTCATTTCCTCAGAAGCCCTTTTGGGGGATGAGTTTAGACATGGGGTTTGGGAGCTGCCTTATTTAACATGCAGGTGTGGCTCTCTTGGTTTTGGGAGATAAACACAGTTTCTGTTTCCCCAGCTTCCGCTGCTGCTATCCAACACTGAATTGAGAGGAAAGTTCAGGATCAGAGGTTGATCTATCTGATCTCACGCAGTGGTGGATGAGGTCAAGCAGTAACAGTACACTTGTGGAACCTTGTTGATTCTTGCTTGGGACAGATTGTCAGGGTTCATAGGGTCCAGCTCATCACCTGGTTCTCCCTGATGGCGTTTGTCTTCTAGATATTTGCTCTCAGTATAGAATCCATGCAGATTTTGGTTTTTGTTTCTACTTCAAATTCTTGTCCACTTGCTGGTTTCAGCATGTCTATAGTTCTTACTGTGAAGGTCTGCAAGAAATTCTTGCCTGTTGCATATTAGGGTAAGGAAATTCTGCCTTAGACTCCTTTTCCTGCTTTTTCACTTTCACAGAATTTTTTAAGTTATGTGTATATATAGGGTGTGGAGGTCAGTATGTACGTGTGAGTGCAGGGCCCTTTGGAGACTAGAAGCAACAGATCTCCCTAGAGCTGGAGTTACAGGTAGCTTAGCATCACCCAATATAGGTGCTGGGAACAGAACATTAGACCTCTGTATATCAGTGCACGCTCTTAACCACTTAGCCATCTCTTTGGGCACAACTCTTTCTTGCTACTCTTCTTATGATATTAAATATACGAGTAGACTGTGTTCCTTATAAGGCTCCTGCTGGAGTCACGGGATAAAGCGGTTCTTGGGAACCACACTTGTTGGGTATATCTATACTCCCTTAAGCTCATTTTGGATTCCTTTCCCATGAAAGACATACCGTGGCTTCCTTTTCTTGGGCATCATGTGCTGTCATTCCCAACACATATCGTTAAGAAACTATTTGTGAGGTCTCCCTGCATTCGCTGGCTCTTGACTGATCAATATTAATATATCAGTAGACTTTTAAAAGTGCTGTGCCTGCCTTTTCTTTAATGGCTCAGCTTAGGGAAGAATGACCACACCGTACTAGAAACTGGTGGGAAATAAAAATAAAAACACAATGCTTTAACATTTTTAAAGCATCTTGGTTACAAGTAGATCAATGGTTGTGAACAAATAGTAAAAATATTAAAAAGTCAGTAGGCCTTTTTGTTTTTAAGAGGTTAATGTTTACACACCACAGAAAGAATGAATAAAAACACTGGGTTATTGGTCAGCCTGGTGATGGGAGTAGTTTGAGCAAATTGCTCAGTGTGAGTAAATTAGTCTCACACAGCCAATGCTCTTTCTTCTTCCTGTACTATTGATTAACTGATTTTGTGTGTGTGTGTTTGTGTGTAGCCATGCCAGTGCATACATGTGGAGGTCAGAGGACAACTTGCAATGAATCAGATGTATCTTTTCAACATGTGAGTTAGAAGGAATTGAACGTGGGTCATTGGGTCTTGCCGACCCATGGAGGCACCTCAACTCACGAGCCCCTAACATCTAAAATTTTTATTCTGAAGATGATAACCCAGAAAAAAATCAAGTATTTTATTCAGTGTTTGTAGTGTTGTATGCGGATGTGTTTGTGTTTGGTTTAATGCAAGCTTTCTTAAAGAATAGTGAATTTCTTCTTTAACTTCCTTATGCTTTTCTGCCTTGTGGTGGGTTCTGTCACAATGCCTCAGCTATTGTGAGAGGACTCCCTGAGAATAGTTCATGTTCCTTATTACTTAGAATGAATCCTCGCAGATCAGCAGTGATAATGGAGAACAACCCAGTCCTTTCTGCTCACCCCAGGCAAACTCCACATTCAGAGTGTCCCTTTTACAGGCATTTAAAGCTTGTAAGAGGGAAAAAATTGAAAAATTTGGTCAGATATATACAACTTGGTATTTTTAGTTTAGTATCAGATCTATCTAAATAGTGTACCCCAAACTTCAAGGACACAACCTACATAACCAAACTTCCTCCCAGGTCTAAGGTTCTCTGCACCTCTGAAACTCCTTTCTTCTCTGGTTCATGCTCCCCTGCCTAAGCCTGAAACCACCCCGGGATAAGGTTGCTTTAGGAAAGGGCACTTGAACCATTCTCTGTCTTGCTCCTCTTTCTTCTCTTTTTCCATCCCACTTCCCCTCTCATCCTCCAAATTGTATGGAGGAGATGCTGCCCAGAACCAAAATAACCACACAGAAACTGTATTAATTAAATCACTGGTTGGCCCATTACCTCTAACTTCTTATTGGCTAACTCTTACGTATTAATTTAACCCATCTCCATTAATCTGTGCATCACCATGAGGTCGTGGCCTACCAGCAAAGTTTCAGCATGTCTCTCTCCAGTGGTGTATCTCTGACTCTGCCCTTCTTCCTGCCAGCATTCAGTTCAGTTTTCCCCACCTACCAAAGTTCTGCCCTATCAACATGCCAAGGCAGTTTCTTTATTCATTAATGATAATCACAGCATGTAGAGGGGACCGCCACATCACAAAATACAAAAGAAGTTCACGTCTATTTGTCTATTTGTTTCTGGGCAACTGAACAGGAATTCTGTCCAAATGAGACTTCTTTAAGTATGTCAAGAGGCCAACAGCAGGTAGCCCACACTCCTTTCAACTTCCTGTTTGGGAGAAATTTACATACCAGAGAGAAAGGGAAAAGAAAGCCAGAAACTTAAAGGAAAAGTACAGTATGGAGACTTCCTATTTCTGGCCTTGTCTTCTCCATGGAAAGCAAATATTCTGGATAACAGATTTTTCTTAATTACCACAAAAAACAATGGGATTTGTGCTGGCTCAACTGAATATTCTGTTAGTTGTGCACCTTGGGGGAAAGTGAGTACCACTTAAAAGCAGCATAAGAAAGGTATATTTGCCCTGTGGGATGCTGATATACACTGTGGGATACTACGCATGGACATCAAGAAAGGACATCATACTATTCTTCCTGGACATCCTTGTTCAGACTCTTCAGTTTGAGTCACTATGGGTACCTGCTTCCCATACCAAGCCCAAGTCTTTTTGCCTTGATGTCTCTGGAAGTTGTCTGAAGCTCTGGAGACCTTCACCAGAAGGAGACAGCTGTGGTGTAGGATGTTCTTCCTTCTATGTGTTGCTTTCATTGGTCAAATAAAAAAACTGCCTTGGCCTTTTGAAAGGGCAGAACTGAGATAGGCAGGGAAGACAGAACTGGATGCTGGGAGGAAGAAGGCAGTGTGGCAGACGCCATGGCTCTCCTCTCCAAGACGGACGTTGGTTAGACTCATGCTGGTAAGCCACAGTCAAGTGGCAATACACATTAATGGAGATGGGTTAAACGAATATGTAAGAGTTAGCCAATAAGAGGTGAGAACTAATGGGCCAGGCAGTGTTTAAATTAATAGAATTTCCATGTGGTTATTTTGGGGGTTAAGCTAGCCGGGTGGTGGGACACATGCAGCCTGCCACTCCCTCGTACTACATGGCTGCAGGACACTTCCAAAGCGGCAGTGGTCACCTTGGAGGCATTGCATGTGACCCAACCATGGTGGCATTTGCTCAAACTCTGCAGAGCAATTCATTAATGATTATCCTGCTAGCACTGGCACACCTAAAACTTCCTTTGTCTTTTTTTTCTTCATTTCCAGCCTGGATGTGTAAATACCACAGAAGTGGACATTAAGAAGTCATCCCGAATGAGAAACCCACACAAAACACGCAAGGTAAATAGAAGTGTGTCCTGTGGTCTTACTGAGGTATCTATTTTTAACATGTCCATCTCAAAAAATCCTCCACAGTGTCACAAGCATACTTCACCCTGGAATTCTACCCTGATAATTTCTTTTCTGGGTCGATGTAAGCGACATCTACCTCTCTTTGTAAAATCCCAATGACAAACCAAAGTAATTCCACCAGAGTTTGCCCTGGAGAACCAATCAGTCTTTTGGGCTGCCTTACAGAATGTGGTTGAGAATCTACTTACAGGAGTATAAGTGGCCCCAAAAGTGGCTGCACTGGAGAGTCCTCCACCCGGTATGGATGACAGCTTTTCCATGACTATATAGATGGACTTCCCTCAGTTACCTTTCCCAGCCTGTGTACTCTAGCTTCTTCAAAGACACCATTTTGGAAGAGTCTAAGTGCAGTCATGGCAAAATTGCTTGCAAATGGCTGAGTGGTACAAGAAAGAATCTCAGATAAGAGTACTGTGACCCCCCTCCACTCTCTTTGAGAGGACTCTACAGTCAGAAGGCTCACTGGTAATTATCTCTTGCAAGCAGCCACCACCGAGTTTCTGTAAATGGTTGCCATGTTTCTTGGAGGGCCTTGCTCTACAACACAGTTGGAGGTAGAAGGGTGATGCCATGGGACTGTGACAGGAGGCAGGAAGAAAGCTAATCTTCATTCCCCCATCACAGGGTAGCTTCCTCCTTGAGCCTAACAGACAGGTACAGGAGATGGAGCTGCTGGGGAAAGATGCCATCAATGAGAAAATATAGTATTTATGGAGGGACTGTGTTTGGGAAAGGGGAAGTCTAAAATATGATTATTACAGAAAGAGTAGGAGGCCCTCTTCTTAGCAGCAGCATGTTTGTGACACAGCAACAGGTGTGGGCAGCACTTCCCAGTCTGATTCAAGAGAAAAACTGTCCTGATTATGTAGCACTGTGCCTGTGCATCATTTCTTAATAGACATATTAAATATATATATTGATTAATATCATAATTAATAATTATATAATATATCATACATTATATATAATAAATAGCATATATATAATTTTGAGATTATAATATAATTACACCATTTCTCCTTCCCTATCTTCCTTTCAAACCCTTCCAAATTTCACCCATCCCGTTCTCTTTCAAATCCTTGGCCTCTTTTTTAAATTGTTAAATTGTGTGTGTGTGTGTGTGTGTGTGTGTGTGTGTGTGTGCATTCCTTAATATAAAAGTACAACTTGCTCAGTCTGTATAATGTTACTTGTATGGGTATGTTTTCAGGGCTGACCATTTCCTGGGGAAAGTCTTTCTCCCACTCTGGGAGTTTGATAGTTGCCAATAGTTCTTTGTCTGAGATTGAGGCCTCCATGAGCTTCCCCCTTTCCATGTTAATTTGCTTAATAGTTTCTTTCTGTGGGAACTATTTAGACAGCTTTGTTGCTGAGACTTTATGGGTGTATCTTTCCTGGCATCTCCAGGAGACATGCTCTCACAGCAAACTTCCTGTTCTTCAGGCTTTTCCAACCATCCTGCCTCCTCTTTCACAATGATCTGACTCTCTGGTGCAGGAGTGGTGTTGCAGATATATCAGTTGGCACTGGGCTCCAGAGCTCTGGATTTGGATTGATTTTCTTTAAAGGTTTCTATCTGTTTCAAAGAGAAATGTCCTTGATAAGGAGTGAGGAGTACACTTATCTGTAGGTATAAGGAAAAATATTTAGAATGTTACTATGTTGAAGGGTGCATAGTGAGGAAACATTGCACCAAAGGAAGACCAAAAACCATCTAAGCAAACTCCAAACTCTGTATTTCCATGTCTGATGTCAAAACACTCTTCAGATCTCCAACTTCTCTCAGTTCTGTTGAGTCCAACACACTTCTTTCACTTAGACAGGTTTTACTCCCTGTTAGCAGGTTTCCTTAGCAGATATCCCATGACTCTGGCATCTCTAACATCTTGGATTCTCCATGGTAATCCAGGCTTTACTTTTACAGCTTCACACAATGGTCTCTCTAGGCCTCCATTCAGGAACACCCCTGACACATGCCTGGCCTCAGCAGCTTTTCTTGGTCTTAAGGACAAATTCCCTTAGTCTTATGGACAAATTTCATAGCCCTTTCTTCTATCCAGGCAGTCATTCAGTCACAAAGAAATACACAGAGGTCTATATTAATTATAAACTGATTAGCCTATTAGCTCAGGCTTCTTATTAACTCTTATAACTTATATTAGCCCATTATTCTTGTCTGTGTTAGCCATGTGGCTTGGTACCTTTTTTGGCGAGGCAGTCCATCTTGCTTGTTCTGTGTCTGGCTTCCTCTGTGTCTGGGTAACGACCGCAGACTGAAACTTTCCTCTTCCCATAATTCTCATTGCCACGCCTCTACTTCCTNATTAGCCCATTATTCTTGTCTGTGTTAGCCATGTGGCTTGGTACCTTTTTTGGCGAGGCAGTCCATCTTGCTTGTTCTGTGTCTGGCTTCCTCTGTGTCTGGGTAACGACCGCAGACTGAAACTTTCCTCTTCCCATAATTCTCATTGCCACGCCTCTACTTCCTGCCTGGTTGCCATTGCCCAGCCTATACTTTCTGCCTGGCTACTTGTCAATTAGCATTTTATTAAAAATAATACAAGTGACAAGATAAAAAAAAATCATTGTCCCACAGCACACTCACAGCCACACAGAACACATGCGCATGCACACACATACACACACCCATATCTAGCCAGCACCAGTCATTCTAAGAATAGCCTAGGGATTAGTATCATTGACAAAGAGCATTCTGTGCCTCAGAAGACCTTCTTTTCTGTGGTTTTAGCCCCGTGTAACTCCAGCATTCTTCTAAAGTGAGTGCTCCTACATGAAGATGAACCAAAACTAAGGTTTTGGGGGTTTTTTTCTTTGTTTGTTTTTTGAGGTTTAGGAACTTTATTTCATGTTGTTTTTTTCTTCCCTCAAAGATCCCAACATGGCCCAAGTACCTTTTCTTTTAAGGTAGTTTTCCTTTATGCTCAGATGGGAATGCCACAGAAAGAGTCACAAAGTCCATTTAGATTCAACGAGCAAGCATTTTGTCACTAGGAACTCTCTGAGACAAAGAACAAAGGCAGTCCACAGCAAGCCCAGCTGTGTAGATGCTTCCGTTCCTTTCATCTACTCCTGGCAAACTCTTGGCTCACTCCACTAGTGGAGCCAAACAGAATTCAAAAGTCAGTCAGCTCTCTGAAGAGAGCAGTGTGCTCCCACTTCCCCCCTGAATTATTCAAAACTCCCTTCCTGTAGCTGACTGAGCCATGTGACCACTGGGAGAAGAAAGCAGAGAGATAAACAAGGCGGAGCTTGGGTGTGCTGAGGTCATCACTCACCAGCCTGTGTTGATATCTGAAATGGGCTTCCTGGTCTTTCATCCCAGAAAGCCCAGAGTGGCCATTGGTGATGGCAGAAACCTGTGGTGGAATTCACTGAAGTGCTGTGGAAAGAAAGCATCAGTGTGGTTCAGCTCAGTTTGTCTAGGACACGGACAGGGTTGTGGACATTATTATTCCAAAGGATATAACCTCTCTCTCTCTCTCTCTCTCTCTCTCTCTCTCTGTATTATATGTAATTTCAGGTAGATATAAAGTAATGATTCCTTATGTATTTTTCAAGTATCCTTGGTGATATTTATTCCTCCTGCCTTCTTCTTCTTCTCTACTACCCCCTTCATCTTTAGATTTTTGATAAGAAACAGCATAAAATGAATTTTGAGGTAGTTCACTGAATACACGATAGCATTTGTTTTTTAGACGGTCTCTGGCTACCAGAGGTATTTTGTCATGACCCTTTTCTGACCCTTTTCTTATTTTAATATAGTCAGTCTATGGTTTACAAAATGACATCCGAAGCCACAGTCCTACCCACACACCTACACCAGAAACCAAGCCTCCTACAGAAGACGAGCTGCACCAACAGGTACGCCCACCTGTGAAATAGCCAACCAAGGGTTCTTGGGACAGCAGCTATGCAGAGGAGAGAATAGGCCTTCATACGGGGTGGAATCTGGAAGGTTATTTGTATGTTCAACTGCTTCATAGAGATTTACAATGAAAAGGGAATAGAAGCCAGCCATGGTGGCACATGCCTGTAATCCCAGCTTGCAGAGGCTGAAAGTAGGAGGATCAAAGTTTCCAGGAGAGCTGTGTTTGAGCACAGACTCTGTCTCAAAATAAAAACAAAACAAAATGTTAAACAAAGAGGTAGTAGTAAGTGTAGCTCAGTTGGAAGTGTGTTTGTTTGGCCTGTGCAAGACCTTGGGGGCTAATCTCCAGCAGTACTGTATGTGTCCACATGTGCGCATTGATCTGATTCTAAGACATGATCCTTGAAACATATATACATGGAAATGCTTTTCAAAAGTCTTTACTAATTTTTCCCTTCTTTGCCTTCAGACAATTTTTGGCAACCATGCACCTGCCTTAGAGGTGTCTGGATCCTTGAGAGTTGCTCTGTACTCTAGAGCTGTGTCTTAAAGGAGTGGGCAGCAGCTTAGTGACAGAGTCTTATTTTCCACATGAGGTGATACGAACGCTAGAGAATGTGGGCATTTTTGTTTCTGCAGACCTGATTTCTCTAACTTTTTGAGGTTTGGCATGATCAATCCTTGTGTGTCATCATGATCTGCATGTTACTTTTTCAAAGTTAGTTTGTCCCCAAGAAATATTTCAAAGCCAATGCCAAAGTCTTCTATCAAGTCATAGTTGACTTAATCAGAGGGATGATCCTCCGCCTTTCATTATTTTCCCTAATATTTTACTGCTCTATGCTTTATCAATAAGTTAATGTTAGTTTTTATGCTATATCCATAATTACCATGAGGAAAAAGTAGTTCAGGGACTTCTTTTCTAAAGTAGTTTTATCGTGTATTTATATCTATATGGGCATGTGTCACGAGCTGATAAGATTACTTTCAAAATAAATAATTCTAATCCTTTCTTTGGATAACACAAGGATGTAAAATTTATTTTAAAATTATGGTAACTAATACTACTCCATTTGTTTTATGAGTGAAATCTTTGCAGAGTAATTGGATTCTGAATCTTATTGTTTGTCAAGAATGCTTAAAACCAGCATAGCACTTTTCAGATAAAGTTACATTTTTTGAAGCAAGCATTGAATTTAAATGCATTGCTGTTTTAAAGTTATACTGGTTATGTTTACATTCAAATATATTATATATTTTCAACCCTTTCAGAGTTTTCTGCTTTTGCATTTTTCTAGCTTTAGCTTTTTTCTAGAAGGGACTCAGCGAGAATTGGAATTTAGAGTAGAGAATCAAGATGCTGTGCTTATGCAACTGTGTCTTCAACTTTCTTTTTCAGATAAAATACTGGCAAATACAGTTAGATAGACATCGATTAAAAATGTCAAAAGTTGCTGATAGGTAAGCATTTAAGATATCAATACATTCTTTATTTTTTAAAGAAGTGTTTATTTTTATTTTATGTGTTTGTGATTTGTCCACATGTATGTCTATGCATGTGTGTGTCTGCTGCCCATGGAGGGCAAAAGAACTCATTGCATCCCCCTGAAACTGCAGTTACGGATGTTTGTGAGCCACCGTGTGGATTCTGGGAATCGAACTCAGGTCCTCTATAAGAGCAGCCAGTGCTCTTAACCACTGGACCATCGCTCCAGTCCCATGCTATAAACTTTAAATGTCATATGACAGCTGTGTTGAAGATAGTAACCAAATGGTTGGAGGACCATGAAAATAAATGTTGAAACATTTGCTGGACTATGTTGTATTATTTTTGCCCATGAAAAAAAACTTGTGAAGAAGTCTCTTGTTATAGTTTAAAGACAATAGAATAATGATTATCTTACATTTCAGAAGTCCAATCCTTGTGGAACCAAGAATCCGGTTGATGGGAGTGGCTTCTTCTCACTCCTGGTAGAAACAAACCTATTAACTTATTGTCTTCTATTTGGCAAACCTCTGTAAATTCACTAAAATCCATAATGAATTCTTCTATGTGTTAAGAACTTGAATTAAACACAACTTTAGATTTACCTTTTCTTAATTAAAAAAATCTGTGTTTGTGAAAATAAAACATCAGATTTTCAGTGAATTAAAAATCTTCCAGTGGCTTATATTTTTCAAATATGGATTCTGCTAACAAACATAAACAAAACATGGGATAGTATAACCATCCCTCATTTCCCTCCCCTTCCATAGAGGAAGTAACTTAGGAAAGGAAAGTCTATTAATAAAAATATATGCTGTTTGCTTAACAAGTCTCCCAAGTATTCCTTTCCAACTCTCTGCTTACCTTTTGTTTTTGATAGGATTCTTTTAAAAATGTTAGCTAGTGAGTCCTATCTATATTTGAGGCAAAATTTGTCTTCCAATCCTTTCTCCAACTTGGCCACCATCTGCACTGCTAGGAATGTCCTAGGTAGCCAGGACGCTTATGACGCTCAGTACTTACTGCTCAGGCAGAGCTGGCCATGTAGTCTTTACAAAAGCAGACTCGCTTCCACACTCAGGCTGGAAGGTGGATCCTCAAGCACATCTGCCTGTCAGGACAGAGTAAGTTGTTGCATGCAGGATGTGGAAACAAAGAAATTGCTGTTAGATTTCTTTCTGTAAGTAGGTGTGGATTCCCTGGCCATCCATATTCATGCTGTTTCCCTTACTTTGAACAAAGTATTACTTCAGGTTGAAAAATGAAGCTGGAAATTTTTCCCCCTCTGTTTTCTCCTAGTCTACTAAGTTATACAGATCAGTATGTAGAGTATGACCCGTTTCTTGTGCCACCTGACCCTTCCAACCCGTGGCTCTCGGACGATACTACTTTCTGGGACCTTGAAGCAAGGTAAAGATATGGTCTTTTCCTTCCAAATATGTCAGTTATTTAAGAGCGTATGTGTGAAATAGCAGAGTCAGGAGATGACTTCTTGTAAATGTGATTTTGCTTCGTTCTGTATCATTCATGATTTATCATTCTTAGTCAAAAAGAGACTTTAGACATGGGCTTCCACACTGAAATCTGGCCTGCTTCTACAGCACTGTTCTTCCATCAGAAAGGATGGAATCTAATCATCCATGGCATCGTGGATGGAACTGTAGAACACTATGTTAAATGAAATAAGGAGGATACAGAAACAAGAAAACCATATGATCTTACAAAATATAAAAAAAAAGGTCGCTAAGAGTAAATGGTGGCTACATAGGTTAGGAAAAGGAGAAGAGAAGGGAGCACAAGGAGAGGTTGGTCAATGAACATTAAATAACAGTCGCATGGATCTAAGAGCTCTGGTATGCTGTTTGGAGTAGGGTGACTGCCAACGTCTATGTGTTGTGTATTTGAAAACTCTAGACAAAATAATCCTGGACACTTTTACCATAGAGACATGCTGCTTGAGAAGATGCATTTACCCTGATTGAGATGTTACACAATATGCATGTTCCAGAATATCACGTGTGTGTGAATTTTATACATTCTAAAACTTTAATTTTAGAAACAAATTTACATTGCTGAAAGAAAGGTGCCCAAAATTAGGGTTGAAATTTTAAAGATGGGTTATTCAGAATTCAGATCTTCCTTTTTTTAAGACTCATCCCCCACTAATAAATCATTTGAAAACACCTATAGTCATATAGGCTTGTGTTCAGGTAAAATGCATGACAAATCCACACTTACTTAAGCCCAGTACAAACATGCCTATATAAACTCCATTTTAAAACTAGATGAAACTGACTTTTAAAGAAAACAAGCACAAATTAGAACTCCAGATTTCTTTGGTGAGCTGTGTAGGGCATCGCAGTATCCATCTTGAAGCTCATTCATAGGTGGTTTCATGTATCTTTACAAAGACAGTATAAGTATTCAAAAGCACTTCTGTTTTGTTTTGCTTTAGGCAGGGTCTCCTGTAGCTCATGTTGACCTTCAACACATTATGTATCTAAGAATGATACCCAGATTTTTATCCTTTTACCTCTTAACTCCTCGTCACTGGGATTACAAACCTGTGATATCACACAAGGCTCCAGGTTGTATTTATGAGCCATGTCTTTTATATACAGCCATAGATCTTAAATATTTACCAATTCAGAAGTCTTTAGTCACAAGCTGTAGTAGGGAGAGAGAGCGGGCTGCGTCCCACCACCTGGCTAGCTTACACCCGAAATAAATTATATAAATTACACCCACAGAGAAATTATATTAATTAAATTACTGCTTGGCCCATAAGCTCTAGCCTCTTATTTGCTAACTCTCACATCTTGATTCAACCCATTTCTAATAATCTGTATGTTACCACGAGGTCGTGGCTTACTGGGAAAGATTCAGCATGTCTGACCTGGCAGCTTCTTGGTGGCTTGGCTCTATCTGCTGCTTTCTTCCTCCCAGAATACAGTTCTGTTTTCTCTGCCTACCTAAGTTCTGCCCTATCAGGCCAAGCAGTTTCNCCACGAGGTCGTGGCTTACTGGGAAAGATTCAGCATGTCTGACCTGGCAGCTTCTTGGTGGCTTGGCTCTATCTGCTGCTTTCTTCCTCCCAGAATACAGTTCTGTTTTCTCTGCCTACCTAAGTTCTGCCCTATCAGGCCAAGCAGTTTCTTTATTGATTAACCAATGAAAGCAACACAAATACAGAAGGACCTCCTACACCAACAAGTTTTGTAAATATATATGAGAAATCTGGAACCCCCCAATCCATGACTAAATACTGTTCATATTTAAGTGTAGCTGAGTCGTATGCAGAAAGGAGTCCTTCCAGGTACAAATGCATCATTCCAAGAATGACTAATGCCAGACTGGAACTGTACAGTGGTTGAAATAAGGCTCTGGGTAATAGTGGCTGGATTTTTGTCCTTTATTTCTCGTTATATCATGTTATAACTCTTTATGCATCAGCTTTTCGTCTACATAAAATGAGATGGGGAATGCCAGTCTCATAAAGTTGCTAAGAATCCATGCAGACTCTTAGTTACAGATTGTGTTATTAATCTAATTTATACCTCCCTGTGATTTCATGAAGAATATATCATCAGTGATATATCACTGTTCTAGAAGATAAGCTAAAGATAGTCATTCTTCTAAGGTATATATGATAAAGAAAACAGGAATTTGCCCAGGCATACTGGCATATGTCTTTAATCCTATCACATGGGGGGCAGTAGCAAGTGGATCTCTGTAAATCCAAGGACAACAGGGTCTTCACAGTGAGTTCCAGGTGAGACAGGACCACACAGTGAGATCCTGCCCCACCTCAAGCACCATTCCAAATGGAAATTGTAATAAAAATATATTTAGCCTCATTTTCTCTTCCACAGCAAAGAACCAAGTCAACAGAGAGTAAAACGATGGGGTTTTGGCATGGATGAGGCATTGAAAGACCCAGTTGGGAGAGAGCAGTTCCTTAAGTTTCTAGAATCAGAATTCAGCTCAGAGAACTTAAGGTAAGACACATTTTGTCATTAGAGTTAACGAGCCACTGTTTTTTTCTAGTTATTCTAGATGTAATAGACCTGTTGCTCTCACAGTATCACAAAATGATGTAAACAAATTTTATCTCTGACACTAAAGATGCAAGAAAGATAGCAAGACAAAAGTTATCCAGCATTATCAGTTCCTTTTCGTAATTTATTTCGTACTTCCTCTGTTGACTATATAAATTTAGAAGCTTTTAAATTGATGCCTTAAAAAATTACAAATCCAAGACTGATATTCTGACGAGATAGAAAAGGTCTGTATCAGTCACTGTTCACATAATAATGCCCAGCAGAAACAAAGGAAGAAAGATATATTTGGGTTCATAGACTCAGGGAATTTTAGTCCTTCATGGTGGGAAAGCATGACAGAGCAACTCAGGTCATGGCAGTGGGAGTGTGTGGCTAGGGTTGTTCACATCATGCTGATCTAGGAAGCAGAGAACATGTATACACAAATATTGTATGTGTGTATATATGGATATATGTATTTTTAAACTGTCTATTTTATGCCTATCATGTTTCTTTATTAAATGATAAGGCTCCCGCAGCTTTCTAAATTACCACCAGGGACCAGGCATTCAAGACATGGGAAACCCCTTTGGGGGCATTTCAGAGTTCAATCTTAACAATGGTCAATAGGACTTATACAGTTATTTTAAAACATCAACACTTATCATTATTAACTTCCAATAGCATGTCTCCCGTAAGAAAGAGAGTGAATACCTCAAAGACCTTGGAACAAAAGTCGAAGGGCAGCTTTGTTTTTAATTGTGTGCCTTTAGATTCAGTAGAGCTGTTGATTGCTCCTCAGCCATTAGCTAAGAACAAGCACAGCAGGGCTGTTGAGACTAATGATGCATGGAACAGAGAAAGAGGCCAGGGCACTTGTTCTGCCCATCTGTCTTAAACATTCTGATCTGCTGTAATATGTCCTAACTCCAGGGACACCTAGGAAAACTTTTTAAATAGGAGGCATTTGAGTGTTCATAGATCTGCTTAAGACAATTAAAGCAATATGTTCTCACTACATGAAAAATTCTCCCCCTTTTTTCTGGTGAGGTTCTCCATTCATTGTTCTTTGAAAGCTGATATCCTGTTTTGTACTTTGTCGTGCCTTACTAGGCTCTATGAAATTCCTCTATTTCTTTTCATGAGAGCTAAGCTAGCAAAAGACTATTTGTTGCATTCTCTTTAGGAATTAATCAGAAACATGCATAATGGTGGCAGATGCCTCAGAGTGGAGGCAGGATGACTCTGGTCAGATCTGGAATCCTTTCTTTTTCTCCGTCTGCCATGGATTCTTGAGTGTGCTTTCTTGTTGTCTTGTGGGGTTTGGAGAATCCTGGAGATTTTTGTTGGGTTTACTAAGTAAACTTTTCAAGAAAACAAGTGTCCCCATGGGATGCTGAAGCTGAGTCCTTAGATAAGAGAGGACAGAGGGATACCTCACCTAGAGCCTCCACAGGCATCTTAACAGAGGCTTGCAGGCCGAGAGTGGGTGATGTGGAGACACCCTGGCTAAAGTCGGAGAGCAAAGACACAGTGCGGTATATTAAAACTGGATGGGCTTCAGGGAGGAGCTGAGTCACTGCCAAGATTTTATATTTGTTTCACCTTTGTTATTTCTTATGTTTAATCCTATGCCAGACTAATTTTCCCCAGGGAGATTACACGTATGAACTCTAGGGCTGAGGAGATGGCTCGCTCAGTAAAGGGCTTGCTCTGTAGGCTTGGGGATCTGAATCTGATGCCCAGAACCCATGATACAAACAAGTCTGAGTGTGACAGTGCATCACACGGCAGTCAGTGCTACACAGGTGGAGACAGAAAGACACCCAGGCCCCATTGGCCAGCCAGTCTCACCAACTCAGTAAGCTCCAGGCCAATGAAAGACACTCAAAATCTAAAGTGGAGCGGGGACTGTAGTTCTGTGTAAAGCACTTGTGGAGCATATGTGAGACCCTAGGTTCAATCCTTGGTTCTTGGATTGTATTGTTGATATAATTCAAAAAGTAAAAATGGTTTCCCTGAGACCCACAGAGAAAAGAAAGAACTGAGCTCCCACAGACACATCTATATTAACACATCACACATGCACTCATGTGTGCGCACACGCACACACACAGACGCACATACACAGACACACACACATGCATACACTCACCAATAATGAAGAAAATGAAAGTAAAGAAAACTAAAGAGGATGGCCCATTCAGTAACATGTACACACAGATATTAAATATATCTTATATATGTATATACACATGTATTTCTTGAGTTGTCTATATATGCCTATCACATTTCTTTACCAAGATCATCTCTAGCAACTTAGGAAAGTTGAGACCAGCTTGGGCTACACAAGACCCTATCTTTAAAAATAAAAATAAAAGTGTAAATGTCTGTCCCACCCAGTCCTGAAGTTCTTTTAAAATGATCACTCAGAGGCTTAATATTAATTACAAACTGTTTGACCTTTTAACTCGGGCTTATTATTAATTAGCTCTGACAACTAAATTAACCCATTTCTATTAGTCTATATTTTACCACAAGGCTTGTGGCTTGTTACCTCACATTTTGTATCTCCAGCAGTTGCTGGTGTCTCTCTGACTCTGCCCTTGTTCTCCCTTATCTCTACTTGGATTTCCCACCTGGCTCTATTCTGCCTGGCTACTGGCCAAATCAGCTTCTTTATTAACCAATGATAATTAAACATATTCACAGAATGCGGAGGGCTTAATCCACAGCATAAAACTAGCAAAAACTAACTTTTGTGTCTTTGAATATGAGTCTTAAGAGAAAAAGAAAGCTAGTGGGGGCCTGATATTGGAATCCCCAGAGAGAGTGAGCTTGCTAGAGTAGTGAGTTAACATTGCAAGAATGCCCAGGTGTGCCTTCGGGGCTCAGAGGTGCTGTGGTGTTTTGTAGGTTCTGGCTGGCAGTGGAGGACCTGAAGAAAAGGCCTATCCGAGAAGTGCCCTCTCGGGTGCAAGAAATATGGCAGGAATTTCTGGCTCCTGGGGCCCCCAGTGCCATTAACTTGGATTCCAAGAGCTATGACAAGACCACACAGAGTGTGAAGGAACCAGGAAGATACACGTTTGAAGATGCTCAGGTCAGTACATGGTCTAACCTCTCAAAACCATGAGGCCCACAGCTCTCTGCAGTGTTTACAGCTCAGGTAACTGGACATTTAATAAGTTTCATTGATTGAGGACAGAACAAAGACATTTCAAAGTAAGTCATCTTTTAAACCCCTGGGATTTTTTTAAATATAAATTTAGTGTTTGTACATGAAAATTTCATGGGCCATCCAGGACACTCTCACCATCGTGCATAACTATACAACTAATTGAAATCTCACTAGATTTGGAAGACAATGGAACATATAAGTTCCCCTACACTGCCAGAACCAGAGCAGAACCTCCCAGGTTTGGATCAAGTTGGAGTTAAATGACGTGTTCTTTGCTTGACTTCTTCGTCCATCAGCAGTCTTCTGTAAAATGCAAGAGAGGCTAGGGTGTAGCTCCTCAGTAAAGCCCTTATCTAAAATACATGAATCTTGACCCTCAGTTCAAAGGGTAGAGAGAGGGAGAACTCTGCACTTATTGGGAACAGATGAGCAACAAATTGCCATACAAGAAAAAAGAAGCATATTAGAAAATTTGTCATTCCACTAACCCGACAACTAATTTCCGGCTTGAGTTCTGAGTTAAAGTAGGTGTAAAAGATAATTTGTCATGGAATTGATTCCAAGAGTGTGATCTACCTGAACTACCTGGCTCACCCAGCAGCTGTAGGTGCCAAGAGCCTCCAGGATGACTGTACAGTCTTGATGTCACATTATCCACTTTGGGCTTGGAGTCATTTTCAAGATAACAGATTTGTTTCAGTTCTCAAAGTTTCCACATAAATTGTCATACCGATGTGAAGTTATGTCCTCTTGAGTAAATTCTATTATTAAAATGAGCACATATGGTTTCTCCTCCTGAGTAGCTCCCAGCCCAATGTAAACACTGATTTGGGAAAGAAATGATGGCCTGAAAGACCCAAATGTCCTGTAAATATAAGGTGTTCTTATCAGCACTACAGTTGCTGTTTGCAGCTCTGCATTTGTTCGTTAGCTACCTGAGCATTCTTATTACAGTGCTTTGTTAAAATGATAAAGGAGCCTCTTACCCATTCTCTCTTTCCAGGAGCACATTTACAAGCTGATGAAGAGTGACTCCTATCCCCGCTTTATAAGATCTAGTGCCTACCAGGAACTTCTCCAGGCAAAGCGAAAGGTACTGGTTCTTTGTGACCTCTCTTGACCATAGTTCCTAGTTATAATTAATTCAAGTAAATATCTCTGTTGGGCCAGGGTTTCGATAAAATGGTAAGTAGCCATTCTCTAAGACCTTTCCCAACCCACCCATTTCTAAGGGCTGTTTAAGTTGGTTTTGTTTCTGTTTGTTGATTGCTCTGTGTATCATTTTTCGGTTGCTTTTGCAGATATTCATGCTTTACAAAGCCTATTAGATGCTGTTTTCATGTTCAGTGTTAATCTCTAGTATTCTTAGCTAAAGGAAATGAAAAGCTCCAAGTAGAAAAAAGTTGAGTGCTGAAACTCGAAGGCAGTTGTGTTTGCTTACAAATCCAGCATATATGTTTGTAGAGAAATATAAACTTACTTTTTTCAAGGATAGCTGCTAAACAGCAATAGTGTTGGCAGATGAATAGTTTCATTTGACTTATATCCCAAACTACTTAGTATCTTGATAACCTATTTCATTCAAACTAAGACGATAAGCAAACACATTTGAGAAGTAGGAGGAGGAGTAATAATAATACTGGTGGTGGTAGTGATAGACTTCATTAATTGTTTGTAATTGAAGTCTCATGGCACATAAATCCCTTATATGACCAATGTAGCATTAAACAGAAAGTATGTGGAGAAAATTAACATTATTCATTATTTCTAATGTTAAAAAATCCATAGATTCTTAGATTTCTATGATTAAGCTACAGTTCTGTTAATTTATCACTTAAAATACTGAAATTTTTTTCATAGCCCATTGCCTTTACAGATAAAAGTCGTTGCAAGTAGCTATGCTGCCCAATGTGGCAACTGTTGATGTTTAAAATTAATTTTAATTAATTGAAACAACACAAATTTCTAGCCAGCTGATACAAGTTTGAAGATACTTAGGTCAGTCAGTACATGATCTCACCGCTGAGAGCCACAAGACGACGGCTCTCTGAAGTTCAAGTGAAGTTCAGGTAACTAGAAAGAAAAGAAGTTTCATTGACTGAGAACAGAACAAAGATATTTCAAAGTAAGTCATCTTTTAAACCCCTGGGAAAGTGCTCAGTCACTGCAGCCAGAGGCTTTGATAAGAGACAGAATCAAGGTGGATATCCGTCCTTTGAGCAAAATCTAGCCTACAGAAAGTCTATACCAAATTAATGTTATCAGCAGAAATTCAACCTTCATAGAAATTAGGAGCTGATTCTAAAGAAAGTCCACAAAATTTTCAGATATTTAGGCTTTGCAACTGTCAGCATAAAAGCTTACCCTATCTTCCTCATTTCTGCTTAACTTAATTTTGCTTTAAATTGCATCATTTTGTTTGCTCAAGTATAATCTTGGGGTTTTATGATGAAGTCACTCACAAACAAAAAACCTGGATCCAGTGGTGAGAAGCACCTTGGCAGCCCCCTTGCCATGTCGGCATGAGTTTCACACGTGGCCTCAGTGGAGCGTTACTTTACCATCCTGTCTTTTTCTGTTCTGTTTTTCTTGCTTTTTTTTTTTTAATGTTCCTTGTTCCCCTTCACCCAACCCCACATCACACATTTAAGTCTGGAAACTCAATGGATCGCAGAACATCTTTTGAGAAATTTGCACAGAATGTGGTAAGTTTTCATTTTTTGAGGAATTATGAGTCCTTATCTCCAGTGAACATTTCCCTGTTTATAGCCCCATTGCCTGCCTTGCATTCTTTGACACCAAAAGTATTGTCTTTACTTAAACCCATAATCCTGCTTCCTACTTATCTTTCTCCCCAACCCTTTATAGAGTAGAAAAAAAGCTGTCATGCAGGAACAACCACATGGGCTGAACTAAGATTTGGAAAGAAGTGTACAGCATGGTGTATACAACGAAGGAGCCCGTTACTCTCTGTGTCAGGGTTCCATGAGTCCTTTTCCCTATTTACAACAGTTGCTTTTTTTTTTGCTCTTGCCCACAGCTCTTCAGTACGCTTAAAAAGTTAAGACAATGAAAGCTCTGTGCTTTCAACCTTTGAAAGGAGAAAACGGTCAATTGAACAGTTTAAAGTCAAGTGGCTATTGGTAGCAAGCCAGTCTCCCTACCCTTAAGAAGACCCACGAGTTTCTCGCTCTTATGCTGTCTTTTCCAAAACTGTGTTGGAAATTGTTGCATTAATCTGAGAAACTAGTAGCTTTACTCCTAGAATGTTTTTAGCCTCTTGCCATGTGTTTTGGTGATTATATATTTGTTTGTTGGATTCTCTTGTTATTTTTCTTTTGTTATTTTTTTTGTACTGTGCCAACGCCTTTGGAACTTTCTGATGTTGTGTGAGCTCAAACTAAGACTTCAACACATTTATTTTTATAGGGCAGAAACATCCCTATTTTCCCATGCCATAAAAACTGTACACCAACACTGAGGGCCAGCACTAACCTGTTATGAAAAGAGGTAGAACAATCTTGGTTTCTACTCAAGTTTGTCTGCATCATCTGTGGAGTCATGTGGTTAGCTCCATGCTGCTCTTTGTGTGTATACGTGTGTGTGTGTGTGTGTGTGTGTGTGTGTGTGTGTTGTGGCTTTTGCTGTAATGGTCAACTTAAGTGGAGCTATGTGTGCTGAGATAGAAGCAACCTGAATTCAACAAACGCAATGTTTGCCTTCAGTTTCCTTCATGGATTCCCACCACTCGGTGGGCAATGCTAATCCACCCTACACCTGTTATGACTGCACAGAGTATTGGAAAGACTTTAAACAGCTACATAGACTTTGAACACTCAATGTGATTGCATCAATTAAAAGGATAGAGGATGAAAAATTCGAAGAGTTAATCACACTACACACTTCACAAAGGTTTGGCTATCTCTGTTGGAATCTTAACATAGAATTTCCTTTAAAATATCCCATAAGTCATAATGGAGAAAGACAATAACAAAATATCTCCCTAAGACTCTTACTAGAAAAAGAAGCAACAATATATCATCATGTCCTCTGTGTACTGCTAAAGAATTATTCAAAGTTAATCCCTTTCTAATGCAGTGTAGAAAGAATATTGGGTTTTTGTTGTTTTGTTTTGTTTTTAGATTGTAATGGAAGTTTCTTTGATAGAATTTAAAGTAGTAACATGACTTGGGGGGAACAGAAGGGAGAAATAAAATATCTTTTCTCTAGCTCCAACACATATCTGAACCACTTCCATGCTTCTAAAATAGTACTGCATGGTCCACACTGGGCACCTTAGGAAAAAACCCAATAAGAAACCAGGAGAAACTGGTCTTGATCAGCTCTCCCTTCCACCAAAATATATGCAGTTAGCAGCAAACACAGTGCTTGATCTCGGGGCCCTGCAGAAGGAAGAAAGTATGGTTCAAAAGTGCCTAGTGGTATAAACAAAATGTCAGTGTGTACGGGGAAAGCTTAACCCCTTCATTTGGTGCTAAGGAGAAAGAGAGGGCTGTGTGTAGTTGGAGGATGCTCAGAAAGGATGGCATTTAGCTGTTTAGCTGGGTAAATGGGACTTCACTAGGCAAGAGGGGCCAAACCTTCTTTGAAAGGAAGGGAGAGGGAGGCCAGAAAGACTGAAGAAAAAAGTTGAATTTCTCTCTCTCTCTCTCTCTCTCTCTCTCTCTCTCTCACACACACACACAC
>LOJH01002593.1:24700-42273 GCA_001685095.1 Ellobius talpinus
TCTCTCTCTCTCTCTCTCTCTCTCTCTCTCTCTCACACACACACACACACATACTAATTACTTTCAAATATCCCTCATATAGCATTAACTCTTTTCCATCTGAGAAAATAAACTGTGGTAGTTTTTTTTTTGAATATTCTGTTTGGGTGTTGCTGTGAAGAAATCATTAAGGAAATCAAAGGTCTCGGAATGAACCCAGGAGGAGTTCACGCTAGGCGGCCATATTGGGAACCATAAATGTTGACATGCTAAGTTTCATCAGAGACCATAATAGGATCAATAAAATAATTTTAACACAGGCAAAACTAAGAGACGAGATTAGAAAATAGAGACATATGAGGGGAAAGGTAGAGTTTGCATAAGCATTTCAATGGAGGCCTAGGCACAGGCGGCTCTGGCCAAGCAGGAAGGCTACGTGGAACAGAGGCAAGGCAAAATGGAACAGAGAAAACACACATGGGCAGGTCTCACTGTGAAACTGGGGGAAAGGAGACGACGACACTGACTACTGATTACTCGCCATGCAGCAGGCGCTGGACCAGGAACATTGTGCTATGTACATTCACCTGACCCTAAAAGGTGGAAATTCTAGTGCATATTCATTCACCTATTTTGTAGGTGAAATAATTAATTGGGAGGTGCATCTTCAAAGAATATAATTGTCCCAAAATCACACAGAGAATTTGCTGCCCATGCCATCCTGTCACAGCCTCCCCTCCAACTCAGATCCACTTCAGGTCAATGCTGGTTTTAGGGAGTTCAGTTTCCATGTTTCCATATAGCACATTTGTAACCTGGGTGATAAGAACAGAATCACAATTTTCTTTTCTTAGCCCAGAGTCAGTGTTTCCAAAAGTCAAAGGAACCTTCAGTAGTTATCTGACCTCTCAATCATGCCCGCTGCCTGCCACCACGCCCACTAGAGGACATCCTTATAGCAGCTTCAGTGTTTCCAGGATGTCTCTTTCCCAGCAGATGCTTGTTTGTTGTCTTTATGCTCAACAGTCCCAGGGTGCTGTGAGGCAGGTGTTAGTTACCTTGCTTTCCCAGTGAGGCCACTTCCCCCACGTCGCTCATTGCTGAGTACTATAGCCAGATTGGAAGCAGAATTTGCTTACTTGAAGTCTGTTCCTCTCTACAGTCCACCTTTGCTCTTCACACTGAGCCCCAAACAGGTGATAATGAGTGTAACTCACGCTTGTGCATTGCCTTCACACTGGCTTATCTTCGGGAGAAAAAAACCAACCTATTTACCCGTGGCATGTTCTTTTGTTTCTCTATTTTTCTTACCATTAGAGAAATCCCTTAAAGTCCATCTTTCAAAGGTTGCTGTGTCCTTTCATGCCCTCAAGTGTCACTCATCCTAAGTTGGCTTTATTCTCCTCTCCTGCGGAGCCTGTGCTTTACCGAGTGTGAAAATGGTTTCCTTTCTCCTTCACCATCGAGTGCATCCCCATTGCTCCATCTTCTTAGCTGCCACAATGCCCGTTTACCACAGGAACGGCACAGAAGGGCAGGCAGGACATCACGTGAAAGGGGTGCATGAAGACTGATCAGCAAAGCCACCTGTCAAGGTTCATAAATTGAGGATCAATGACGCATCTCTGTCGCTTGTGTGAAGAGGAAATTGAATCAGTTTGGCTTTGAGTTAGAAAAGTAGGAACTGTGGAAATGAGTACTAGGGGGTGTTAGTGACGAGTTCCCAGGAATTCAGTGAGCTAACCTCTTTCTGGAGAACAGTCCTGTTCTGTTCCAGTGAAAACAGTTATCTTTAGAGCCTTTCAAAAAGTCAGTAGAAAAGCCATCAAGGTCTTCTGAGCCACGCCATGCCCTCTGCTCTGGCTTACTTGGGCTAAGTTGAAGCACCATGCTGTGTTGTCACCTTCTGGAGGCTGTACAGCATCATCTGGAGCACTGATGGGAACTTCATGCCAGATTTTTATCTTGAGATTCTCGTGTTAGGGAAACAACCCTGGGCCTCACACACACTGATTAATACTATACCATTGAGATAACCACCCCAGTTCCCACTTTATGAGACAATTTTCACAGGAGCCTAGCTTGACCGGGAAAAGAGTTGATCTTTCTGAGTCAATTCTTCATTAACAGTGTAGCTCAGTGGTTTCAATATTGACAGAGTGAAATACAAACACGAAGCATTAAACAATGAAGAAGGTTCAAAGATTAATTACTCTTGAATGTTCTTTTTTATTAAAGCTAGTACATTTGTTTTCTTTGTCAGTTTTGAGATAGAGTTTCCCTTCATAGCTCGGTGTTGCCCTCGGGCTCTCTACCATCTTGCCTTTATCTCCTGAGCGATGGGGTTTCAGTGGCTCACCATCACACTCTGTTGCAATGAAATTTTTTATCTATGTTTATTTAGAATCTGTGTTAGCGGCAAAACGTCCTTCAGCCGTGGAGTTTGATGTGCTTATTTACAGTTCAGCATGAATCTGATTCTGCGTCTTATCATGTGAGTTTTAGAAATCATTTCTACTGGACCTAGCTTCTCCAACTACTTATCTCACTAGCCCGAATCAGATCTTACCTTAATTTTCATGGCTATTAAATATCAAAATATGATCAGTATCCTTCAAGTTAAATATGGATTTTATTCTCTTAGTATAGTCATTTAAAAATTGAACTCATTATTTAATTGTAATATAACTGTATGAGGAAGCAGTCTCACTGCGCTCAATCTCGTTCTTGATCTCTTTTTTTCCTAATCCAGGATCTCACATTAGTGATAGAAATGGTCCATTCTGGATGGCAGGAATAGTCTTCTTATTTTCCTGTTTTCCAAACCTACTTGTGTTATCCTTCCATGGCATGTAATATGGAGTGTGGGGGCCCTTTGTTCTGTCCCACCCAGTTAGCTTACACCTGAAATAACCACAAATAAATTGTATTAATTAAATTACTGCCTGGACCATAAGCTCTAGCCTCTTATTGGATAACTCACATCTTGATTAACCCATTTCTATTAAATCTGTCTATCACCACATGACTGTGGCTTACTGGCAAGATTCTAACCTACGTCTGTCTCAGGCAGGATATTCATGGCATCTGCCACACTTCCCTTCTTCCCAGCATTCTGTTCTGTCTACTCTGCCTACTTAAATGCTGCCCTATCAAAAGGCCAAGGCAGTTTCTTTATTCAACCAATGAAAGCAACACATAGAAAGAAGATCCTCCTACACCAAGCTCACCCTTGTCAGCTGGCTCCTCCATTGCTGAAAACTGTAGGCATTTTCCAGGGGGTCTTGCCTTGTTTTCTAAGATTCTGGTCTTTTGATGAATGACTTTTAACTTGGTTTTTATTAAACAACGTAAAATGTGTACTGTGTAATCCCCCCACCACAACTATAAATACTTGGGGATCTTGGTACTGTTAAGCTGGGGAGTCAGGCCCTGAGTGTTGTTGTGAGTTCTGTGTGTATAGTTCCCTTTCTGGTCCATCCCAGGCTGACTTTGGTTTAGGATAGATACAGAGTACTCCTGGCTGAGACTTGGCTGTTTGGGCTTCCCATCACCATAGGGTGACTGAACTGCAAGAAGTCCTATGAAGTACCTAGAAAGAATGATGTAGTCTTACCATTACAAATATGGTAAATACTAGACCAGAAAACTTACCTGGCAATCTAGCGCCCGCTCCTCTGTTCCACTCATGCTGTTGCTGTATGGACTGTTAGCCTAGGCTTTAGACCATTTGTCAACATCAGCATGTATGGCGTCTCTGTTGTGTGCTAGGTCATGAATTAATCCTGTGTATGTTTTTAAAGAGAGCTGGCTGGACTGGGATGTAGCTTTTGAACAGGACTTGTGCTTGGCATATGTGAGGTTCTGGGTTATGTGAGGTTGTGTGGTGCCACACTCAGCACCACAAAAACATTTCTTCACATATATATTAGCTCATTTATCCTTGCTCTCTCCCTTGTCATGATATCATATTCTGCCACAAAGAAATAGGGGCAAAACTGCAAGCATCCAGGGAGGTTATCTTATAGATTGTAGTGCTAGCGAGGGAACTGTAGCTGTATCCACGAAGTCTGTCACATCTTTAATAGGCACAAACATCCACCATAATGAAGCAGACTGCCTCACATGAACAGCCATCATAGCATGCAAACAGACTGGAAACCGAGAGAGGAAAGCTTTATGTTTCACGTCTGTGCCCCCTGTGAGTTGACTGTAAAGGTTTTATGCACACCCCCCACCCCTGCCAGCTAAAGTGCTATGTCTTTTATTTCTCAGAATTGCAGGTACACTGCAATTAGGAAAAACTGCATTAGGAATCCCTATGACACCTTGGGTGAAAAACACTTAGGAACTGGTCGTTGGACCTCTCCAGCAAACAGAAAGCCAACCTGATCAAGAATGAACTTCTGTCTCCTCTTTCTTCCTTTATGGATCTTAAACCCATCTCTTTCATCACTTTTGTTGGCAGATATGGCTATCCATCTTGTTTTAGTGGAACTGGTTGTGGTAAATACTTGCCTGAGAAAATAACTTCAGTTTCCCTGCAGCGTGATATAACTCCACTGGTGAAATGTTTCTGGACCACGTAGCCTAATTGAGTTTGGAAGGGGGAACTTTATTCTCCCCTGACAGCATCATTGGTTCAGAAATTGTCACTCAAGGTTATGCAAGCTATGAATTAGGTGCAGTGAATGCTTGGCTACAGAGTACCCGCTGCAGTGCCAGGGGTTCCAAGGGAGCACAGGTGTGACTGCTGAACAATGTCCAAGTTGTTCTACAGGTGCCAGAGGCAGAAACTCTATAGAATTGTCTAAGTTTTACTGATGTCAAGCCCTGTTTTTGTGCTGTTGGTTGGGAGGCCTCAGGGATGACCATCAGGGAGACTTCTGAGATAAAAGTATAGCTCAGTGATAGCATGTGTTTGTCCACCGCTGGGTTGTTTTATATATATATATATATATATATGTGTGTGTGTGTGTGTATATATATATATAACAAATAATAGTTACTGAGTCCCTACACTGGGTAGATCCTTTGCTCTCTGATTGAGAATACATAGGTAATAAGACACAGTACCCCTGCTCTGAGCAAATTTTAATTTGTAAGAAGACAGAGATGACTCAGATTACTATCTTGGGATGCTGCCATCATGCATATCTAAACTGATTCTCTCTTCCTATGGAAGCTGATTGTCCAGTGAACAGAACGAGGCTCCCATCTGCTTCCTTAATGTGAGTCACCTTGGGAGCACAAAGCAAACAGGGGAAAAAAAGAAGTAGAGCCTGAGGAAGAGGCCTGCACTAAACTGAAAAGAGTCCTGAGGACTCAACAGACTCGGGCCAGGGCAGTGTGGCGGCTTCCAGTGGGAGCAGCAGAGCACAGAAGGCAGCTGAGGAGCCAGCCGGTGTTCTGCCACCTCTGGGGCTGTAGAAGGTGGGAAAGGGAGCAGGGGATCCTTCTATAGGACCAGGGGCTACCGTTCTAACACACACCTTAGGTGATTCCAGATAGAACAGGGCTGCTCAAGTAAGAGAAGGGATAAAGGAAGACAATTTGGAATCCCAAAGTGTTTACTGCAACGTTTTAAAGCCACATTTACTGGAAATTGAGATTAAGCTTCAAACCATCTAATTTAGGATTCATAATGGTGATAAAGCAGCCAATAGTGTTTTTCCTTGTCACTGTTTTTATTTGGAGATTTCTTGAGCTTAAATTATGACCCTGGAATGTCTCAAGTTTCATATCATCTTATATCCATCCTCTGAATTGTCACTGACTGAAGTAGAAAGACCTGGGAATGTTTGTATGTACATAAATAAGTAACATCACAACCCCTGGCAACATACTTTCTAGACCATCAACACAACCTTGTTCTAAATTATCTCATTAAGCAAAGTGGCATGCAACAGAATTAAATACACACAATCTCATCAGTGTTCTAAGAACAATGGTTGTGCATATGCTCTTCTAAGTGTGTTTCATGTAGCTGGGAAACGTATGAATAGAACTTAAAGAGATAAAGATAAGGCTCCTTGTGACATCAGATTTAATTGCTATTAACAGTAGAGTCAAGTTTCAATCATGTCTCCCTATGTGACTACTTACTTGACTGTTCTCCTTTGACCAAGTCAACTATTTCTCATTTTCTTTCATCCATTCTAAAACCACATATGGGCCATATATGTTTCTTGATGCTCCCTGTGAAACATCTTTCAGAAAAGTGAAAGGCACTTTGATGCTGATGGAACGCTGTGGGGGTAATTTTTAACTCTTCTATCATTTGTGCTTGTTCGTGGAGACCAATTACAATAGCAAGACAAGAGACTCTTTTGCAGAACTTGCCAGCCTTTGTGTGCTTGGAAGTCTTCTGAGTGCATCTGTAGCCATCCTGCTGTGGTTTCCGCACACCTGGCAGACCACACAAGCAGCCTGGATTGGGCAAGATCAGCTGGTTACATACGACTTTACACTCTTGCTGCTGCAACGCTCTTGTTTGCCAGTGGCTGGGGTCTGAGTGGGATGAACAATATTCGAAAATCCCACATTCACTCATTATTCCTGTGCCCTCAACCAGTGAGAAGCAGCAATAAAACAGACTGCGGCAATTACTATCCCTTTAAAGTGCAATCCACCAACTGTTACATTGTTTCTAGAAGGAGAAAAAAAGTGTTCAACTGTCATTTGATTTGTTTCTCCAAACCATACAGATGACTTCGGCATTAAAGATCTTTTTTACTTTTATCTAGTTCATGAACAACATACACACAAATGCACAATAGTCATTGCTTAGTTACTACAAAGAGGAACAATAACCACCCACGAATAAGAGTATTCAATTAAAATATACATATTATTGTTTATATAAGAGCATAATACTAATATCAAAAGAAAAACAAAAGTCATCGGGAAATCTTTCCCTTTTCTAGTTTTAAATGATAAGTCTACAAAGAGTTCCGAGAAGATACTGGAAAAGATATTAATTACTAATGGTCATCTCAGAATTACAAAGGAATTCAGCAGAACCTGTTCATCCAGGGCAGTCCCTAGGGTCTTCTTCTACAAGCTCACTATGCTTGCTAGCCCCTGACTTCCAGAAACATAGTACATTTGGGTGGCAGAGGCATCAAATCCATCATTAAGAAATCCACCCCCTCTTGTTTCTAGGATCATCTACTCTTCTGTGGTCTTCAAGTATCATCTCTACTGCTTCCTGTAACTGAGCAGAGCCATGCAAACCCCTCATCTATTTGACCACAGGGGTATCATTTGAAGTCATGGTATTTGTCACCTCTTCCCAAGTTTTCTTGCTGTTTCCCTCAGTTAAAATTTCTAGCTTGCTACCTTTCTAGGTAGGATCCCACTTACCACATCGTGAAGTTACCAGTAGCCTAGAAAACGCACAGTCTGTGAGCTCGTCCCCTGTTCATTGAATTAGAGTTGTTCTCTGTGTGTCTCTGTCTCTGTTGCTCTCTTTCCTGCAGTGGTTATAAGCATCTCGGGACAGTACAGGGTAAGTATTACCACCTTAGGAGTGTTTACATTCCATCTCTTCTTACCAAGTATCAGGACTTCTCACTTGCCTGCATCAGAGCCCCTGCAAGGAGTCCTATAACACACCTTGATGGAAAACCCCCATGCCCATCCAGACCTCTTTAATTGATACTTGTGGTGATAATGCTACTGGAGTAAAGACCATGCTTTGTGAGTCCCTGTCTTGCACAAGGCAGTACCCCCCACCCTTTCCACAGATCAGTGTTAAGCACAAAGCCAATGACACAACGGATAGGTTGCTCTCCGGTTAGGTGAACTCAATTCCACAACCTCCATCGGAATTGTACAGCATCAAGTCAGTTGTGTTTCTTTTTACTACTATTATGGAATCCTTACACTTATATATAATTTATTAACACATAAATAAAGTATGAAATGTGAATCTGAAAATTATATTTCTGTGAAAACTGAGCAAGAGCACTTGGAAAGATTTGATAATGTGAGGATACCTTAAAAGTTGTCATCAGATTAAGTCTGAGTGGGTCTTGCATCAGGAGGGGAACTCACCTGAATTTCCTTTACTCATTTTGTATTTTCTCACTACCTTAACTGCTCACTGATGTTTGCTCCAGTCCAACAAAAGCCCTCCTAGATCACAGCCAAGCACAACACATAACACGTGACCCAACAAGAGCTATCACCTCTCTAGATTTGTCTTCTTGACAATTTAACTGGAAAACTGCGTCAGCTTTCTGGCCCCAACCTCTAACCATAATCAAGTAGAATCCTTTTGTGTTTTAGCTAAAATGTTTTGAAACATTGTTTTTCTTTATGAACTGTGGTTATGTCTTCTTACTCTTGTCTTTTGTTTCTAGACTTTTTGTTTGTCACTTATTCATTTTAATGTAAATTTGAATTTCTACCTTCTTCCTGTTTTGCCCTGCTATTAAATTTCATGCTTCATCTCTGTACTTGCTGTCTCTGCACTTGTTTGGCGTATCCTTGGCTAGTCTTTTGAAGAGGATGATCAAGCTTGCATCATACATGCATTCTCTCTGCAGCCTACTAAGGTTTCGTTCAGGCTAACAAAGGAAATGCTCTAAGGTGTTGGGAAGACAGCAGAAGCTACTGCTCTAGTGCATAGCACACCTTGGAGGTGGTCATTTGCCTAGTTATGAACTGCATCTTTCTCTGTCTCATCCACAGAGATGCCATGAAAGGCTGCTCCACGCCGTACTTAGCCCAAGAGCCTTTGTTTAAAGCAAGCTCCTGTCCTCAAATCTGGTAAACCCTTTCTAACAACTGTCAATACGCATGTCCAGACAGATACACAGCTAATGTAGATGATGTACTGCAAGTGCTTGGTAAACAATAACCGGGAGAGAAATCTGCCATTAGGAGAATTAGCAAAGGAATTGGGCAGTTTTAATGATAAATGCAAATAGTCAATAAATATATTGACTCAAGTAAATATATAATAAATATATCGTCCTCAAGTCATGAATTAGAAAAATGGGGTGGTAGGAGAAAAGGGGGAGGGAGGAAGGAAAAAGAGAACAAGGAAGGAAGGAAGGAGATAAAATTAGACAATATCAAACTGTTCCTATAAGTATAAACTGTTACCTTTTTATGGAATAGAATTGATAAAATATTCTAAAAGCGTCCACATTCTTGTAACTTTAAATTAATAATTCAATTTAAAGTAATTTAACCCTAATAAACCCCAGGTGTTCTGGCATACACAAAAAACATTCTTTGCATCATGTAATTGCTAAATATAGAAATTCTGAAAGTTCAGAAACTGAGACTTTCTTAATCTATCAGAGTCTATGTACAGCACCATTGCACACATATTAAAATCAGGTTCAGAATAGTGGCTTTCATGTTTTTTAATATCATTGACATTTGATTGATTTTACATATGTGTATACTATATATAAACACACATACATGTAGATTACACTTGTGTAAGTTTAAATTGTATGGATTAAAACACTCCACAAGCAGCAAGTTCCTCTACTGGGTAGATCCCATGTGCTATTTTCTAACCTGTTTTAGGATATTTAAATTTTTCCTAAACATGACTGCATCTACCTAAATTCATTTTGTCACATATTACTTGGGAAACCTGTTTTATAAGAAATGGATAGCCGAGCGGTTAAGTGACATGCAGAGTTTAAATTACCTGCCACAATAAGTCAGCATCCATAGTATAATTCATTTGTTTTTATAAAGCTCTAAAATATGATTTTTAATAAAGCAGTTGAAAGTATTAGTTTGTAAACAATTATGCTTTAAGTTTTATTGTTTATTTCTTCTATCATCTGTATTTTTATCTAATGGTTGTCTACTTTATACTTTTAAATAAGGAAATGGGGTTATTTGGTTTATGATCTTTCTTAACCCATACAGAAATCTAGTAGTCAGTGCTTAAGTGTTTAATTGTTCATACCTATATCCTCTTAATTAAGAAAGTCAACATTCAAAGAACAGAATCACCTTCCTTCTTTTCTTCAATCTCAGAATTGCTATACATCTAACATTATAGGAAGTTGTATTCATTCACAGTTTTGCTAGAATCATCTAACATGCTTTAATAAACTCATTTGCAGCTTTACTTAGAAGAATTAATTTTTATTAAATCAGGGAAGAAATTTTGGGACAAGCAGACTAGATTCAAATTCTTTTTAGCTATCTTCCATGTTGAAATAACCAGATTCTGTTAGTGAATTGGTTAATACATAAGATGAGATCAGTGTCCCTTTATCACCAAATCTCTGTTCCCTCACCATATCAAGCCTCTTCTGCCATGAATTAAAGTGATTTAATCCCAAGACATTGAAATTCTTCTTACCTCCTTTCGTAAAATTTATTCTTGAAGTCATCATTCTGGTGAGAGAGTTCAGCTCATAGAAGGAACTGTGAATTTATTTGGGGACTTCTATAAGTCTGGTGTTGTTTAATAGCTGTCAATAACTTCACTTTGGTGAGTGACATACAAATAATACCCAGAGGCACATAAGTACATGGATGCAGAACTGAGGGAGGGGAATGGCAAAATCCAGGGGGCAGAGATGTGGATAGAAAACTTATTACTGATGGCTGAGTAAAGGGCACAGTTGTGTGCAGAGAGAGAGTCTTGACTGAGAGAGCATCAGGTGCCAAGTCAGCGGAAGAGCCATGTGTGAAGTGACACTAAGCAGACTAGAGGGGACAGAGAAGCCAGATAGTGAATGACTTTGAAATCTAGGCAAACAGTGAGACAAGAACATTTCAATACAAGAGTTAAAGAGATTATGTCTTTAGTTCATCTTTTTATATGAGTATGCTCACATTGTCAGTGGTGTTCATTTCATGCCTAGAAACTAGGCATGTGTCAGACCACCTAAGTCAGTGAGCAGGTAATCACTGGGACATTATTCTAGAATGTGCTTATAAGTCTACAGGAACATCTATTAGCAATGTGGGTATTTCCAGGACACTAGCAAGTAGGAACTGTAATGGAATAGCAAGAGTTATGAGGCTGAGTTAAACAGAAAGGTGAAAGTGTAGTCTTGGGCTTTTCATGCTAAGGTCAGGCTGAAGTTGGTGCCCATCCCTATAACTCTGCTTGTATTACTCTTCATTCTACTTGCTGAACTGTGTGTGTGTACTTCCATGTGGAGTCGACTGCTCAGGAAAATGTAGCTTCTTGTGCTTGCTTATGGGTTAAACTAAGCAGAAAAGGGAAGTGGGAAACTGTATGTTCCCATCGACCCAAGTTTCATGCTGTGGCTGAGAGCCTAGCCTTCCTGTCCATTCTCGCTGACTCTAAATGCCTTGTTTCATCTCTCTGCTTTAAGACTAAGAATGAGGTTTTTAAATCAGTTAAAATTCATAACTCTGAGTAAATATGTCTGTAATCTCAATAACTTGGAAGCTGAGGCAGGAAGATCATAAATTCAAGACCATCCTGGCCTAAAAAATGAGATCAAGGCTAGCCTGGGCAACTTGGTGAGACTTTGTCTAAAAATAAAATTAGTAAGAGAGCAGAGGTTACCATCTCTGTGGTCAAATGTGGTCCAGGGTTAGGTACCTAGATCATAAAATGAACACCTTATAAGTTGATGTTTGGATGCTTGTTGGTTCTTTTCTTCCTAATTACAGCAAAAGCTCTTGGAATCATGTGGGAAGGGAAAGGTGTGGTCTGATGAAGGTGAAATTTCATAGTGAGACGCATGGAACTTTGTTTAGACAACTCTTGTGTGGTCCAACTTCACCTCTGTGCCAGGCTCGATTGGTTCAGAAACTGATCACACTCTGGTCTTTTTAACACACTGTCCCTCAGCTACATACTACGAAGGCTTACTTAACAGTCTCTTGAGTTTTGGATTTGGTCGAAGTGTCTGTGTTTATCTTTCCTGTAGAATTGTTTCTGCTCTAGTCCCTGTCCCTGAGACAGACAGAAGGGGCTGACATCATTTGACCTTCATGTAGTTCCAAGATTAAGACAGTTTCTCTTCACATGAAATTATCAAATTATTGTGATCAAGCAATTTTGTAGGTGAATCCTACTGGTAAGGTTTTCTTCATCCCTTTTAATTGCTAGAGTAAAGAGTTTAGAACTTAGCAATGAAAATCTCTCTAGTCCGTCATCATAGCTACCCAAAAATAATGGTCGGGGACCATTCTACATGGCTTCTAGGGCACTGACTCAAAATGCTGTTGCAAATGGCTCATATGCAATTTAAAAGATGCATGTTTACATCCCTAGGAGGAGAGAGCAGTGTTCTTAGGCCTTTAATACTTTGCAATAGGGCGAGTACTCTCTCTGAGTACCAACGTCAGGACTGGTCTTCTCCTCAAGGAAGCAAGGCAGGTTGTGCACAGGGTCTAGATCTGTAAATCTAGGTGAGCCACCAGACACGCATGTTCTTGCTGTGACCCCAGGCTCTTAGGATCTGTCCACTATTAGTTGCACCCAGTGTCTCTTTTTAATCATCGTGGCACACAAAACCAATAGCTTGTTGTGTAGTTGACAGTCAGGACTACACACGGGCATAGGCTCACACACCTTCTCATTTCTGATCACTGTTTCTTTGTTATCTCAAACCCCCAGGTTGACCGTGACACTGCTTCACCATGGTGGGCTTCCAGGGAAGAGTTTTTAAGCTATATCCTAGGACAGAGCTAGTCAGGTTGATCTTTGGCCAGAACTTAGGTTTAGTGAAGTCTGTACTACACCATGTTAGCAGTCTTCATGATTTGCAGAAACTTAAAAACAAAAACCACAGAAAAAGAACCATGTTCTCTTTTAGGTTAAATTTATAAATTAAAAAGTAACAAAGATTTCTATCTAGATAAAATGTAACTGTGCCTGGGTTTCAAATGACCTTTTATTCCAACACAGCTATTTTAGTCTTCTTTTTTCAGAATTTTGACCCAAATCACGGTAACCTAAAGTTTTAAGAGAAATAGTTCTATCTTGGCCTAGCCTTCTTTTCTCCTTCTACTCCACTAATGACGTTAGTAAATCCCCTTTCAAAACAAATTATTTCATCTCAGAATAAATGAGTGCTTACACATATATGTGTGTATGTTAGTAACACACACTTCAGTAGCCTATATAGCGAAGAGTAACAGCTTTAAGCACAGAAAAGTGTTTTTTGATGCTAACACCAATTAAATACATTATTGCCTGTTTCGGATGGAGAAAAGGAGAACAGCCTTGGTTTTCAGTTCCTTTGTGACTTTCCACCTTTCACAGAGTCAGAATAGTAGTTTTGGCCCTGGGCTTCCTAAGAGATCAGATTTCCTTACTTAAAAGATAGTATCAGCAGCATTTACAATAGTAAGGTCACAGCCAAGATAAAGTGACTCCAAGGATGTGCTAAGAACAGTTTTAAAACATGTGCCTGCATCAGTGTTCCAAGCAAGGTTTTAAAGCAGATGCAATTATTGCCTCCACTTATGGATGAGCAAACAGGTACGGGACTGGAAGTACATGTCTTCATCCCTTTGGGCTGCTATAACAAAATATCCCAACACAACACCAACTCTGCTCACAGTACTAGAGGCTGGAAATTCAGGACCAAGATGTCAGCCAATTCCATGGCTTGTGGGGATCCATTTTGTGGTTCACCGATGGTAGCCTCTTCCTGCGTCCTCACATGGAGGCCCAAAATCTCACTCGGATGTGTTCTGCAAAGCTATCATGGGCAGGACATGTGTCCAGATTACACACTGCTTTTTGGTATTTTCTTTGGAGGGGAGGAGCTAAGCATAGTCTGGTATGAGATGCTTTCTTTGAATATGGGAAGCTTTTGCTGCCAGCCACTGAAAGCCAAGCTGTGAGCCCTTTTCCAAACAAGAGAAAATGTCTTGCTTCTCTTACCTGCCACGTTGTCAGTCGAAGACCATACAAGGTATAAAGAAAGCTTATCAATTATGAATTATGGGGTTACTAATCTTTACTAGCAATTAAAGAGTTATTAATCATTTCTTAAACATATCATTCTTTGCCTAAAATGTGGCAGTTTGAAGTTGAATTTTTTTGTTCCCCAGCCAAGAAAAATACCACATGTTCAATGCTACAGTGGCAAGGATATAGACCAGCAGGTCAGACGTGGAAGATGATTAGATCTTAAGGGAGGAGGCTTGACAAATGGGGTCAAGGGCTTTGTGAAAGAGGCCGCCAGCAGCTTCTTCCCCTCTTCTCGCACACGAGGACCAAAAAGAATGTACCATTTGTGGACCAGAAGAAAGCCCTCTCAGAAACAACAAAAAAGCACACCCAGGCTCTCTTGACCATTGGAAACACATTTCTCCTGTTGACAAGCAATCAATTCCTGTGTTTTCACTTCATCAACAGCTTGAGACAATAGCTGTGAGTGACGATTTCTGACACAGCCCTTAGTCAAACTCAATCAACCACATTGGGCATCAAGTCAGGGATACAGCTATGACACAAGTTATTTCCCAAATACTGTAGTTTCTCCCCCCCAAAATCCCCATCCCATCCCTTCAGAAGGAAAAAGAAATTAAATGATCAGGCCAATCACTTTCATATTAGAACCTAGAAAACTAGTGATTAAGCAACTCACCAGTCAATAACCTGTAAAATCATTTAAAAAAATCAAATCCCTTATAGCTCTAGCACACTCGCCATTATTAAAAACAACTTGGTGGTCAAGATTTCATAAAAGAAAGAAATAAATTTAAAAATTCCATGTACTTTCTGCAATAGTATAATAGCATAATATGTGGAATTAAGATATATATAGCATACATATATATTCTATATTCCATGTATATGTATACTGTATGTTCTACATTCCATGTATCTTAATACACACACACACACACATTCCCATTTGGGAAAAAAAACCAAATGGGGGATGGCAAAACAATGTTGACTCTTCGAAAGAGGAATGAATAGACTTTTATCTCAAGACTCACAATTGGGTTCTTTTTCTCCATTAACTATAAGGGAGATACTCCAGTCTGAGCTTCTACCAATCCCACCCCAACCCAAGCACCTACTTGGCAGAATGCATTCACATTGTTGTCCTGCAGAATATCTGACACAGATTCTTGCTAGGATGTTTATTCCGGTTTGGGAACCTAGGCGTTGCCTCATAGCTCAGCCTCCGTGGAACGTTTATGGACATGTTTATGATTTGCTAATGTGTGCTGTGACCCCATCAGTCTGTTTGCAGGGGGGGCTGGGAGGGAAGGGGGTGTTTGGGGAGGGAGAGTCATTTGTTTGATGTTTCCGTGGTGGGAGGGTGAGGGGGGAGAGGGTTCATCATGATGTTGGAATTCAGGGTAACTTAAAGGGTTCAGTTTGGGGGCCCTAAGAGGGCAGAGCTCAGTACTAGAGCACATGCCTATTATGTGTGAGGTCTAGAGTTTGCTTCCCAGGACCACACACCAAAAGACAAGGGTCCAGTTTTGACTCTCTCACACAAATTTCTGCTCTAGTAGCTCAATTCTACTATGGTACAGTTTTCCAGTGATGGTGAATTATTTTCTTTCTTTCTTCGTTTGATATTTTTTTTCCTCAGGGGAAATCTCTCACATCCAAGAGGTTAACAAGCCTTGTTCAGTCTTACTAAAAGGATCGTCTTGGTGACACGAAAGCTGAACGGAGCCATCACCCATACCTTGTAGCCCATTGCTGTTACCTGGAGCCGAGGACATTAGACCGAGATGTTGCATGAACGAAGGACCTGAATTGTTCTCTCCTGTGTGCACACTAAGGCATCGCCACCGCCAAGGGACTCTCTGTCACCCCATTGCCTCCATCTCCACCTGTCGTCTGCTTCCCTTGCCCCTCTTATTAAGCTGGATCTGTGTCTTTTTCCTTTTTAACCAGTTCAAGTGAAGTAAACTTTATTTTTCCCCTTCCTCTCCTTTTCTTAAGCTTCCGCTAGATACACAGTTCACTGAGAATTCAGTCAGTCACAAACTGGAAGAATTGTAAAAGAAAAAAAGTATATATCAATAAGTATACACATGGCTTCACATTTATTAAATAACAAATTAGCACAGAAGGTGTCCTTCCACCCTTGTATCCACAGTCTGAAACAAACGCCCGTCTTTGTCTGTTCTCTGGACATTGTCTGTTCATGTTTCCTGCGTTTATTTTTATACCATATTTAAATGAGAAAACACCTTTTACTCCAAATGTATCAAAGTTGACCTCTTTTCTGTAAATTTGTGTATGTTTATATTGTTGTTTTATCTTTCATTAAAAGATGCAGAATCTCGTTGCTTTGGGAGCTTTTGTTGGTGGTGCTAGCTGTAAAAGGAAGTGAAGAGAATGAACTCCCAGCCTGGGAGCTGCAGTGTAAGCTGCCACCCTCCAGTTTATCTCAGGTTTGGATGGGATGGAGTCAGGACCAGCACACTGGCAGCATCTCCCTGATGGGCTGACCTGGGATCAGGGAGATGGTTTATCTTCTATGGAAAACACCACAAATCAGACTTCCACATTTTCAGATCTATCTGAGGAGAACTTTCCAGCATATGATGAAATCTATGCTTGCCTGAAAGCTAATGAGTATTTTATTTAGAGTGAGGCTTGGGCAGTGATCTTTTTTTTCTTTAAATCATACTTCTGAGCTTACCCAAGGTAAGTGTTTCTCAGCTTTCCAGGGGTTATAGATTCTTTTAAGAATCAGGTGTAATTGCTAGCATCTAGTGTAAGTTTCCTGTTTGCCACTTACTTATGGGCTCTGTTAGTGACTTTCCTCATGCTTCTGACAAAATTCCTACCAAAAGCACTTTTGAGAGGAGGGCTGTATGATGGCTTACAGTTTATCCTGGAGGGGAAGGCATGGCAGCAGGAGCAGAAGACAGATGGGACTGGTCACCATTATATCCGTTATCAGGAGACAAAGGGTGGGCAGGAAGAGGAACGGGGCTACTAAATGTCAAGCTCCCCCCCCCAGTGCTTCGCTTCCTCTTTTAAGAGTCCACATCCTAATAGTTCCACAACACTTCAAAACAGCACTCCATTAGCCATTAGCTGGGCAACAAGTGTTCAAAGAGAAGATTCTACAGGAGATATTTCATCTTCAATTATTGATGAAGAGAAAACCGACAATTCGTTTGAAGTCACACAATGGTAAATTGAGATTAGAGGAGAGAAGCCTCACTCCGCCCTGCTTGGTTCTTGGCTGAATCTCATACACCAGACAGATTAAAGAGAAGAGAGCACGCATTTCCTTAGCAGAAGCCTTATGTGAGGGGCAAGTGCATATGAAAAGGCAGACTTGAACCAATGACTCCAACCTACTCTTTCCTCAGCTGGTTTGACAAGGTGGAGACTGTGGGAAAGTCTGAGAGGACCAAGGGACAGGAGTAGAGACGTCAAATGGAGGAGAAACATCAGGTGCTGGGTGATCTGGTTCCTCTCAGCATCTACCTAAATTCTTTCATCATAAATACCAAACAGGTCAGGATGAGGATGGCTCAGCAGGCAAGCCTAGTAGCCTATGTCCAATTCCTAGAGCCCACATGGTGGAAGGAGAAAACAGACTCTCACTGTTGTCTGTCTGACTTCCTTATACATGGCATGCCACACTCCACTGACGTAGAAAGTAAATAAATGGAAATAT
>LOJH01002594.1:8550-25997 GCA_001685095.1 Ellobius talpinus
GATAGATAGATAGATAGATAGATAGATAGATAGATAGATGATAGAGCTTCTGGCATGTGAGATCTAGTGGGTAGAAGCTGTGGGTGCTGCTGGACACCCTACCTGTGTGTGACAACTTCTACACCAAAGAATTTCCCAGTTCTTCCTAAATTCCCATGTTTCTTACAGCAGTATTGATAGTGCCCAAGATATGGTCCATTGAAAGATGAATGGGTAAAGAAAATGAGGTATATGTATGCACTAGACTAATATTCAGCCATGAAGTGAATGAAATCTTGTTATTTGTAGCAATGGGGATGGAACTGGAGGGCATCGTGGTGAATGATAAGGCAGACATAGAAAGACAAACAATGCGTGCTTACTCCTACTCCTTGGTGGCAGTTTAAATAATGATCTCATAGGAGAAGCGAGAATCAGGGACATTAGAGGCTAGGAAGGTGGAGAGAGAGGGGGTACAGAAAAAAAGGGTGATAGGTAGCAAAATGCAATTTGAGGAAGAATTAGTGCTAGTGTTTTCCAGAACAATACTGTAATCACAGTCTGCAATCCTTCCACATATATTTCAAAACAGCTGGGACAGAAGTATACTAAACGCAAGCAAATGACATGCCAGAAATGAAAAAATATTGATCACATATTGTATGCATGTATGAGTTGCCAAACTTCACCCTCCAAAATATACACAAATACTAGGCCTTAATTAGAAATTTCAAGAAAGAATTATTTAGCCCCAAGTTTTGATTGTAGGGATGTTGAGAGACTGCAATTAGCCACTGTCTGGCATGATGAGAATCTGGTCCTTGGTGCCTCCACCATGACCCCTGCCTGACAGCACCATCAGCATCCCTCAAGCTGAGGATAAAGAGAAGTGAGCCCTTTCTCCAGTTTGCTTCATACACATTGCATAGAATGTCGCTCTTAGCCTCTGATGTGCAGAGCCAGTCCCAGCAGAGGTGAAAAGTGTTGTAGCAATGCCTTGACATCTACGTGTAAAGAAAGAAAAGGCTACTTTCATATCGGGGTGTGGACATGCTGTGCACTGTACTGGACGCTTCTAAAGTCACTGTGCTATCCTGTAGAACAGCTCTCCTTACGCTTAGTCAGTCAGAGTCCCTCATCTCTCACCGCCATCATCCCAGGCTGGGAATGAGGAACAGATTCAAAGTCACAGAGCTAAGGAATGAGCCTGGAACCTACCTGGGCTCCTGCAGGCTGTAGCTGGACTCGACTGATGACTTGTTTTTTAAGGAAAGCTTTGCTGAAGGTTAAGTAGGGAGCTGAAAACAACTTCTAAATATTCCTCGCTCCTCCTTTTAATTAAAAGGGTAGCTCTTTACACCCCATAAAGCAATCAGTATACAGCATGGAGAGTCTATATTAGTATACGGGGGTGTGGGTACATTGGTCATAATAAGATTTTTTTATAGTTCTCAAGGCACATTTATTATCCATTATCTCATTTGATCTCCTCAACCGTCCTGGAGAGTCTGTTGGAGGACAAATGTCTGCATTTTATATTTGAAAAGCTGGGTCTGGAAGGGAGTAGTAGGCTGGTCCAAAGGCCTTGGCTAACCTAGTCCACCCAAGGTGCCTCCTGCGGCTCCCTGCGGCTGCTGTCAGGGTCCAGGGCCGGCTATACTTACGAGCCTGGGGGAGCTCCCGTGAACTCTGACTCACTAAGGGTTAAGCCACATAAACTCTTTTATGAGTGGTAACCATTTAATGGGCCCTGTAAAAAGGGCCCCTCACCATGCTGCCTGCTTTCCCCTGGAAAGGGGGTGCTGGCAGGGAGGAGGGCTTGGGAGGGGGTACAGGGTAGGAGGTGACAGGACAGCTGAGACACTGATGTCCTAAAGGCTTCTCTGTGAGTTGGGAATAATTAGGAAAGGTTCCAGGAGGTTGCACTGAGAAATGACACCTGCCCAGCTAGAACCTGAGCTCTGGCCTGAGACGCCTACCAAATTCCTGTTTTAAATGTTCTTATCCTTCTTATTATTAAAAAAATTTAGATTTATTCATTTTGCTTGTTTTATGTGTATGAGTGTTCTGCCTACATGCAGGTATGTATACCTGTGTGTGCCTGGTGCCCAAGGAGATGAGGACATCACATTCCTTGGGTCTGAAATTAGGGATGACTGTGATCTACCGTGTGGGTGGGACCTGAACCCGAATCCCCTGCAAAAGTGACAAGTATCTCACCGACAGAGCCACTTCTTTAGTGCCAGCTCTGAAGATCTTGACATATATAGTGCCAGGCGATTCTTCTCAGGCTTTGAGCTTCATGATATACCCATTTTGCAGTGGAGAAAATGAGGCTCAGGAAATTTGGGGTCAGACAGATACAGAACTTAGCATCATCTACAGTGAGCAGAGGAACTAGAGTTTCAGTTCCTTACACAACTCGGAAGAGGGGCGCAGCCCTCAAACGATCTGCCCTATACCTATGCCTTTTCTTAGGAGGTGGAGAACAAAACCCTGACCTGGCTAAAAGGGAGGCTCCTACAGGATCCTGTAGGTCTCATCCCCACCAGCATACCCACTTTGAAGCAGCCCTGCAGGCCAGTTCTTAGACCTGATGGTGTGGGAGACCTGTCCTCTGAGCCTGCAGGACTGCTCTCTCGAGCAGGGCTGGGCTCTGAGCTTCAGTCCTCTTGGGGTTAAACAATAACCTTTCCACTGCTTGTGGGTGAGCAAATGCTGCCAAGGAAGAAACCCAGCCTTGAGCAAACATGAGCCAGGGCCGGGCCCTGTCCCTCCCCAGCTGCCGAGTCCCCCATGGATGAATTAGCTTAGGGGGATTGTTTTAAAAAGCCCGATGTGAAAATGCCTCCATTACTGTGTGAAAGGAAGGTTTGGCCTACTTGGTTTGTCTTCTCTCAAGGTGAGAACAAAAAAGTTTGCTAGAAGGGGGCTCAAGAATCACTTTTACCTTCTTAGACTGAGAAATGGAGGCCCAGGGTTGTTTGGAGTCCAGCTTATCCACAGAGGTAGCATTTCCCCCTTAATTGTTAGACGTTGTGCCAAGTGCTGCAAGTACAGAAATGTGTTTGTCTCTAACTAGTGTCCAGGCTAGATGAGATCGTCTGCATTTTCACATGGGAGAACAGAGGGCCCAGAGATGTGGAGTAACCCCTGTGAGCTAGCACTCACGACAGCTAGCAAGTGGGAGAGCTTGCAGGGATCCCAGCTCTCCGGTGCGCCCTCCGCAGCCTCCCTTCACTGACTTGATTGTCTGTCATTTCTACTCCGCCTTTCTTTCTTCCCTTTGCACTCACGCTGGGTGCAAGCCTCCATGTTCACCCGGCAGCAGTGATGTTGAGGTCAACAATTACAAGTGGTGTCTAGCCCAGCTGAGCCCCCAAGTGCTTTTCTGTTCTCAGACAGGGCCCGGCCCTGGCTCATGTTTGCTCAACACCTAACTCTTCATCAGGGTGATAAATATTTGCTGCATATATGAATGTATGAATATATTATATACTTTCCCAAGATTATATATCTTTTCTCTCAGGTTCTACATAGAACCAACCAGAGGAGCTGAAGCTCAGTTAGATATGTGTGTGTGTGTGTGTGTGTGTGTGTGTGTGTGTGTGTGTGTGTGTATGGAATTACTCTGAGGGGACCATTCCAATCTGACACCTGAGGATGCAAAATTTCCTTCAAATAGGACAAAAAAGCACCATGATCTGTGGTTTTCCACACATCAACATTTTATAAAGAACAGGAGCATTGCTTCTCGGGCCTTTTGGCTAAGATCAAGTGTGAAGAATGAGAGACTTTTACAGCCTCACTATGTTCGGAAAAAAACCCTGCTCTTGCTTTGATGATTGTACACACTCCCAGACTCTGACCCATAGTGTGGAGGGTATCCAGTTTGGGGGCAGACACATCATAAATGCCAGGGAATTTTTCTGAGATGTAAAATTGTTATATTGTTCCAATGTTCCAGAATCTGAAGAAGTCACCTTGAGGATGGCTTCAAGGCCTGTTGAATTTTCCAGGTCTCCATCAGAAGAAAAACTAGCCATAACTTTTAGCAGAACATAAAATCTTAGTTTTCTGTACCCAAAAGATGAAGTGTCTGTCACAGAAATCAAAGGGTTCCTAATCTTATCCCAAAGACCAAAGGCTTAAAAAGCCCTACTAAGGCCTTTAATCCCAGCACTTGGGAGGCAGAGGCAGGAGGATCTCTGTGAGCTCGAGGCCAGCCTGGTCTACAGAGTGAGTTCTAGGATATCTAGGGGCTGTTACACAGAGAAACCTTGTCTCAAAGAAAGGAAGGAAGGAAGGAAGGAAGGAAGGAAGGAAGGAAGGAAGGAAGGAAGGAAGGAAGGAAGGAAGGAAGGAAGAAAAAGACAAAAAAAGAAAAAAAAGCTTTACTGAGATACAATGAGCAGCTCGCTTCAAGGAGGACTCGACACTGAGGAAGTCTTCCTGTGTCCCCAAGCTTGGGGGACGCTTTTGTGAGGACTCACAGGGGCCTCTCACACAGGGACTGGGCCTGGGATTTCACTGATCGCGATTCCACTTCACATATAATCCCTCTGGCATTTTCACTTTTGTGAAGCACTTGGACACTGGCCAGGCTTGCCCTGTGAGCAGGTATTGTGTTTTCTTCCCTGCTTCGTTTCTGATCAGAGATTATTCATTTATGAATGGGTGGCTATAAAAACTTGCCTCATGCATATGAAAATTGAACCTGGAAAATTTTAATTGCCATGAGTTTTGCTTTTACTGAAAGGGCTGTGGCAATGGGTGGAAGGACACGTTCCTTCTTCCCTCTCTTTCTTTCTGTCTTAATGAACTCCATGATGTGGACTCTCCAGTGAATGTCTAAGGGGCGCTGATTACATGACTGTTTGATCCCTTGCAGATCATGATTCTGGAAGGAAGTGGTGTAATGAATCTCAACCCAGCCAACAACCTTCTCCACCAGCAGCCAGCCTGGACGGACAGCTACCCCACATGCAATGGTAAGGGCCCTGCAGCGGTTGGTTGCTGGTGGCACTGCCCATGTCTATCGTCTCCTGGTCTGACTTCTTTTCCAACTTAATGCCTGAAAAGTAGAGGTTTTACTCAGTGATGACATGGAGGCTAGGGACAAATCTCACTCTCTCTTTCCCTCCCTTTCTCCCTCCCTCCTTTTCTCCAGGTAATTCAGTGCATTGTTTATCACAGACTCTATCACTGATTCATACTTTCTTATATAAGAAAACTTTCAATGCTGTTTGCTCTGTAGTCCTCCAGGCCCCTATGCCAAAGCCCATTTGAAAAAGAGCACTGCCTCCTTCCAAAATGCAAAGATTTGGGTTGGCACTAAAGGTGGTAGATGAGATGTCCCAAGGGAAGGGAGACATATTGTTGAAGTTTTCTATAGTGTTTCATTAGGTTATCAAGATAGAATCATGGAGGTGAGCGCATACATGAGTATACACATGCGTTTAACACACCACACACACACGTTAAAGAAAAAGGGTTATAATAGTTTAAACTTTGTAGCTTATTTACCATCACATCCCAGTTTAAGGAAGAGAGATTTGTCAGGGAACCCCGGTGCCAGCTTTCAGTGCTTTACTCTGGAACATATAGACTCCAAGTGGGAGGACCTCGTGGTATGCAATGGTTGGTGATCCAGCCTGTGGCTCCCAGGAAAGCTGAACCAGGGCCTCCAGGCCTCTTTGTGAAGGCATTCAGCACAGCCAGGCTGCTGGTTTAGAAAGCTCAGTGCACCCCCACCTGCTGCCAATTACCCCCTCAGCTGCTGCCGCCCATGTTTACCTTGACACACAGATGTGTCCTGTTAAGAGAGAAGAGATTGAGAAGTAGGAGTGAGCAGAAATGGTAGGGTGATATTCTCTGCGGAGTGGCAGGTCCACGTGGCACTCCTCTTTTAATTTGGAATCCCAGCCAAGCATGGCAGGAAGTTTGAAACAGGTGGCCTTCCTGCTTTAAATTACTTGTCTCCTAAAACTGCTGCCCTTTCTGGACAGTTGCATATTCTGTGACAGACCTTGAACTTGCCGTGAAGCCCTAGAAAAAAATAATCTTCCAAAGAGAGCAGGAAGTCTTGGCATGCATGCCCCAGGCATCGGCTCTACTATTTGCTTTGGAGAAAAGTGGAGCAGTGGATTTAGCAGGGAGTAGAATTCAGAAGTCACTTTTATTTCCCTAGCGCGGGAGGGAGGGAGGTGTCAAGAAGACGCTGAATCTTTATCAGGACTGCAGGAGGGGGACGCCAACTGCGTGGCAGAGAACAGAACCCGCTGGCTTTTCAGTTTCCCTGACACTAAGGGACTCTGTTGACTCTGCCTGACGAGGGAGGCTCCTTTACCCAGCCAACTTCAGGCAAGTTTCTGGCTCTGCTCTCCCAGGTATGAGCAGAGAATCAGAAGCTGCCCGTAATCAGGTTTACCTTGAGGGCACAGGGGAGGAGGCCCTCGGTCTGCCACTGAGCGCAGGAGAGCTCTTTTGTCCGCAAACCCCACAGCTTACTTGTTATAGAGCTGAAACCTAGTTCTCATGCTCAGCCAACGTTGTGTGTGAGATACAATGATAAACAATGGTAACAAGGACCCGGAAGCGTCCAGCATCAGCTCTGTATTGGGGGAGGGTTTCTATAGACCTCAAGTTTTGGACCACCCCACTTCCCCTGTTCTCTCGTGTAGGAGGGGCTAGAGGAACATGCATGTCCGCTCAGCTGTAGGGTGGGAGCAAGGAAACTCACCTTGCCTTCCTGCTCTTCTTGATTGTGAGTTCTGGAAGCAAAGGCTCGATTCTGAAGGGGGAGAAAAAGTGAGATTGCCTAAGGCCCTCCCCCATCCCCCTTTCTATCCCTCCTCTGGTACGATAGAGGGTTGGCTCTGAGGCATTATGGGGATGGAGAGTCCTGAATGTCCCTATCGCTCCACAGTCCAGCAGCAACAGCAGCAGCATGGCAAAGCTTGCTAGGAACGCAGAAATTCAGTCCTTAGCCCAGACCTCCTGGACTGGGGTCTGCATTTAGGCAGTAGTTCCTAGCGATTGCAGTCACACTGAAGTTTTAAATACTTCAGCCAGCCTGATTTTGAAGGGACAGTTAGAGGTATTTTCCTTGTAAATACATTTCCTCATAGAGTGCTGTCCCCGGATTATGGCTCAGCTGTGGCTTCTGGAAATTGGAGTAATTATGACCACTCTCAGGAGGCCGACATATGATGGGACCCACTAACATTGCTTTGTGGAGTGAAAACCAACACAGTACACAAGGCTCCACCCTCCACAGTATGCAAGGCTCCTCCCTCCGCAGTACTCAAGGCTCCTCCCTCCACAGTACTCAAGGCTCCTCCCTCCACAGTACTCAAGGCTCCTCCCTCCACAGTACTCAAGGTTCCAGCCCTCTTTGAAGATAAACAGTGAACAATTGCAGGCTGGAGGAGACTCCTTTGGTGGTAGCGTTTAGGGCCACCAACACTTCTGTGATGAACCCCTCACCCATGCTCCTATAAGTAACCTTAAATTAAACTCAACAACTCACCCAGCTAGACTTGGTATTGAGTCTTTGGTCTGCTGGTGGTGTCCTGTCTTCGGTGAGCAGACCCCTGTTTACATCTCCCCAGGAAAAGCCATGCCACAATGGTCCATATCTTGAGTTTGTGTCAAGTTCAGTTACATTGGCCTGGCTTGGGCTTGCTGGGTTACATGGTACCTGCCTTTGACTTTGCTATTTACCTCTCTTGGAAGAGGACCCTCTTCCCCTTTGTCTCTGTTTTCAGAAGACCTTGAGGGCCTTCAGTTTGCAACACAGCCCTAGAGGCTGGTGCTCTCTTCTCTAGCTCCCATGCCTTTGGGCCAGTTCTCTGAAGTTCTCTTAAGTGAGCACAAGGCAACCATGTACACAGACTATTAACATATAACATGTTCAGCAATTTAGCCACCAGAATGTACTCTACATCTTTATCCAGTTTACCTCACAGTACAACTGTATTCCTGCATTATTTGTTCTTCAGCTGAAACTGAATCACATTGACTAGGTAATGAGCTTCCACCACGGCTCCAAAGGAGTTTTATGGATATATGAAGATGAGTAAGACAGAAGGTCCATGTCCTTGAACATACAGTTTGCAAAGGACAATAAGCCAGAACTTAGGGGCCTATAAAGATAAGCTATTGAGAAAAATCCTAAGCATGATTCCTGGATGTTCAGTTCTCAAAATAAGTTGGGGAAACTGCAGCTCTGAATTCAGCTAGAGGCTAAACAGCAAATGATGGGACAGAAAGGGGCCTGGGGACCAACCCCCCCCCAAAAAAAACACAGAGGACACAAGCCACTTCAAAAGCAGTTGGCCAAGTGCTTCAGTGCCTGGCGTGGCAATTTCCTGTCTTAGTCCAGGGAATAGTAGGAAGCTTGTGAAGGGACCTGAGCAGAGAAGGGGTGTTGGAACAGGAGATGTGTCACCCTGGAAAGAGCAAAGCCATCAATCAAGAAAGGGAAGCTTAATTTAAGGTCCCATTTTTGGTGGAAAATGGTCTGTATTTGATGAGTCTCAGCTTTTGTCTCTGAATCTCTGCCTCTCACTGTCTTACTGTGTGTGTAAGAGGAGAAAAAGAAGTGTGAGAGAGAACTATGGTCAGCCCTCTGCATCCCAGAGTTCCACACCAAAGATTCAACCAACTCCAAATTTAAAAAATGCATCTTGGGGCTAGAGAGATGGGCCCATGGCTAAAGCCCTTGCTGGGAAAGCACAAGTATCTGGGTCCAGACCTTTAGTACATATGTGAGAGCCAGGCAGGTGTGGTGATCACACCTGTAACTCCAGACCCCAGGACATGTGTGAGAACCAGGCAGGTATGGGGGATCACACCTGTAACTCCAGACCCCAGTACATGTGTGAGAGCCAGGCAGGTGTGGATCACACCTGTAACTCCAGACCCCAGGACATGTGTGAGAGCCAGGCAGGTGTGGTGGGTCACACCTGTAACTTCAGCACTGGAAAGGCAAAGACAGGTAGATCCCTGCATCTCCCTGGCCAGACAGTCTGTCCATATCAGTGAGCTCCCGGTTCAATGACGAGAACTTGTTTCAAAAAATGGCATGGAGAGTTATACTGACATTGACTTCTGGCCTTCATCCATCCACTCGACACATATGTGCATGCACTTGCATGTACACAAACATGTACACACACAGCACACCCACACACATACAATGCATCTGTTCTGAGTAAATACAAAACTTTCTCTTGTCATCATTTTCCAAACAATCTAGCATTAATTATTTATACAGCATTTACATTGTTGTGGGGATTGTAGTTAATCTAGAGATAATTGAAAATATGGGGAAATGTGCAGGTTATATATGCAAGTATGACATGTTCCATAAGGGATGTTAAGATTTTGGTATTCATGAGATGTTCTGGCAAGGTGAATGTATTTGCATATGTACAATCAGCTAGAAAGTAGATGAAATTATAGCCAACTCTTTTACTTTGGTACTTCTTTGTGGGTGGGGTGGGGAGTGAGCTCAGGGAACTTCAGGTATCATGCGTTATCTAGTATTCACCATCATGTTAGGAAGAACATGAAGACGCCCTACCACTTCTAGGTAAAACACCTCCACATGCAAGGAACCTGCTATGCAGAACACATTCTGTATTCAGCGCCCATGGTGATGCTCACAGGATGGAGCCTCTGGTTCTGATCTCCAAATCGTGCCTCTTGTGTCTGAGACTGCCCAGGAACAAGCAGGGGCCACTCACAGGGCCATGTTCTATTTTGCAGTTTCCAGTGGCTTTTTTGGAGGCCAGTGGCATGAAATCCACCCGCAGTACTGGACCAAATACCAGGTGTGGGAATGGCTGCAGCACCTCCTGGACACCAACCAGCTGGACGCCAGCTGCATCCCTTTCCAGGAGTTTGACATCAGTGGAGAACACCTGTGCAGCATGAGCCTGCAGGAGTTCACGAGGGCAGCAGGCAATGCTGGGCAGCTGCTCTACAGCAACTTGCAGCATCTCAAGTGGAACAGTGAGTGGTGCTGGGAAGCACAGGGGCTGCACTGCTGGCTGGGCTCCCTGTAGATGCGACACACTAGCTTACTGGTTCCCAGGACAGGGAAGAGCAGAGAGAGGAGAGGAAAGGTGCAAAGCCTAGAGCACCGTGTGTCTAATCCCTTAGAAACAGTGACGGAACTCCTCTGTGGCCTCTTTCATTTGCAAGAGAGAGAGAGAGAACTGTCCACGTGTCCACAGAATACTTGTCATAGTAAGACAGGATTTTCCTTTACATGAAAAAATATTCCTATGTATTTTATTTCATTTGACTATTTATTTTGCCTGTGCATGTATGTATCTATACCACATGTGTGCCCAGTGTCCACAGAATGCTCAGAAGAGGGTGCTGAATCCTCTGGAAGTGGAGTTATGGAAGGTTATGAGTCACCATGTGGATGCTAGGGACTGAGCCTGGGTCCTCTGCCAAGTTCTGCAAAATGGCTCACCCTTAGGCACTGAGCCGTCTCTCCAACTCTCTTCATTTTCTAACAGAGTCTAAGAACTTAATTCTCAGTCGTTCATTTACTTGTTAAAGATCATCAGTAATTTTAAAAAAGAAGAAAAACTTATTGATCTAGAATCTTTTAATCTTAATTTTTAAAATTTTGGTCCAGTTATCCTGAGATTAGGTGGGGCTATATGGTTATATAGCTGCCCCTGAACTCTCTATGTCACTCGGGTTGACCCTGAACTCAAAATCCTCTTTCCTTAGCCATCCAAGGTCTAGGGTTACAAGAATGTACCAGTGCACCCAACTCAGACCTACATTCTTAAAATGGGAGAACAGGGCATTTAAGAAGGTGAGTGTAACTAGATCCATGAATCTAGATGAGAGAAGGCTGACCCCACTCCCTCTTGCTAGGGCTGGAAAGGTGGATCAGCAGTGAAAAGCATGCAGGGGCTGCATTGGTTCCCCGCACCCACATCAGAGACCAAGCAGTCTCCTATAAACTTTGTTTCAGGGGATCCAACACCTATGACAATCCATGCTACACCTGTGCTTATGTGCACATACTTACACACAGAGGCACACACATGAGGACACACATAATTAATAAATATTAAAAAATAGAACTATAATGAAAATACTTCCGAAAACAGAATAGTTCCTAAAACATCAAGTTTCTTTCCTCTGGTTTCTCATCTCATACACAGGAGGCCACTTTGCAAACTGTTCATGGTGACATATTACACACACACACACACACACACAGAGAGAGAGAGAGAGAGAGAGAGAGAGCTGACCCACTGGAAAGTGAATTTATGTCTCAGTAGAGCCTGTGTCTGACAAGTAACCCGTGCTCAGTAAATGTGAGCTGTAGAGCTGTGAGGACAGCTGCCATCAGAGGGGAGTGTGGCAATGTTGCTGGCAGCCATGGAGTCACTTTGGATGTCCTCATCTGGCACCCTGGCCTTCCCTTCTTCCCAGTCACCTCACGGTGGTGGTTATTCATTTTTTTCTTATTGGAATCACACAAAACAAGGCCCTATTATTTAAATAACCTTCAGGAATCTTTGCAAAGAGCAGACTTTTAGGTGAAGAATTAAAAATGCCACTTCTAATTATGTGCACTCCTGTGAAGCTTTGCTCTGACAGAAGACTGAGGCAGGGAGGCTTGGGAGGTGTGGTTGCCATCTTTGACCTTCCATGAATTGTTTGGTCTTACCGTTCTTGCCTCTAAGTGCCAAACGGTAGGCGTTTCATCCTGGGCTTGTTTCTGTTTCTGCACAGATTCCACTAGTTTGCATTTATTGTGCATATATTTATACTGTGAATTGTTTCATCAAATGTCCCTTATGGCAAAATATTGTACCCATTTTAAAGATGGGAAAAATTAAGGTCAGAAGTATGAACTACTGGTATCATAGAAGGCTATATGGCAAGCACTGCATGTGTGAGAGCTGAAGGCATAGGCAAAGGAAAGAAAACTCCTGGTATTTTATCCAGATGTGACTCATAAACGAATCTAATAAAGGTAGGGTTGATTGAGCTTAAGATCAAAGTCTTGAGTGCTGGTGAAGGTAAAATGCCTTTCTGTGCATTCTCACTTTCATTTCATATGATATCTGAGTGTGAGACAGCATCTCAGAGGTCACATAAGTAACTCTATCCAGTTTAATCCCCTGACTTTACCAAGGAGGAGACTGAGACTAGAATAGCAAAGTCTTGTAGCTCCTAGTATTGGAGAAGGTGACATTCTTGTTTATGACACTCTTTACTTCTAGCACCCCCACTCGTACAGGTGTCTAGGACTAGGAGTTCTCTGGGGACAGAGATGGTCCCAGACTCAGGTGTGCTGAGGCGGGCGGGGAGACTCCCACTGACAAACCAGGAAAGGCAGCAAGATGGCAGACACTCTTCAAAGAAGCCTTATGTTCTTATTAAAGTGTCAAGTTTTGACTCTGTCTTGGCTTTTTGACTTTTCCATCTGTCCTTCACAGGCCAGTGCAGCAGTGACCTTTTCCAGTCCACACACAATGTCATTGTCAAGACTGAACAAGCAGGTGAGTGCCGAGAGGCGGAGGGAGCCAACTTGACCAGGCAAAGCCCTGGGGAGAAAAAGAGGAGGGAGAACAGGAGGGCATAAGGAAGAGTTGCCAGGGAATCTGCGGAGGTGACTCCCCTGCCTCCAAGGGGCTGCCCTGCCATAAGCCTCTTCCTTGCCCTTGAGACCAATGACCACCGATTATGTCTAATATATGGATGGGTGTTGAGGCATCCTTCCCCTGGTCACAGTACCATCCAGATCCAAGGCCAGTCACTGCGTAAATACAGACTTTAAGGTGGGCTTTCTTCTCAGAAAAAGTGAGACTTGGTTCAGAAAAGCAAGGGAAGGAAGAAGTCTTTTTTATGCGTCCCTCCATGAGAGTGAGCTTTACAAGGAGGGAGATGTTGTCTTGATATTGCAGTTAGCATAGTCTCTGGGCCCTAGTGAGCTTCCACGGGGATGTTGAAGGTGTCTGTAGAGTCCAGTCCTCGCGAGGATATTTCTACTTGAGAGATCCTGTCCTGAGTGCTGAGCAAAGTCTACAGTTTCATAATGTCTGCATTCATTTTTGTGCTCTTTCCTCTGTCCCCTAAACTTCATGGGCACAAAAAAATTATGCAGGTGGCACTGCTCCTGAGTCACTCCCTGTGTCCACATCAGGTAGATTATAGGCCACGTGGGCTGGCAAAGCTTGCCTCAGGTGTCCCCGAGGGTTGTACGATAGTCACCAAGGACACGATTTGACCTGGGGCTGGTTTGAATCACTTGGCACCAAAATTAGCTCATGTAGTTATTTAATCTTTTATAAGGGTCCTGGTCTACCATTATTAAAGAAAAAATAGCTGCCAAGCATATTAATTAGGCCTCCCTAGGCCTGTCCTTTAACTCGGATGGTCTGTGTTTTGTAGGTCTGCCCAAGCTCTGGAGACAAATCAGGTTTTCGCTTAGAGAATGGCCTTGGCCTTACGTATAACCCTACTGCAGGGGCCAGGGTGATATTGGACAGAATATCCAAATACCCAAAGAAGATGATAATCCTTATTGACCATCCAGACATTCTTGTGTTGCTGGTTCAGAAAAGTTGAGCTTAAGGGTGGAGAAGGTCCACCCTGGGAAGAGGGGAGAGGAGGCTCACAGAGGGGCCAATGCCCCCAAGTCTCTTTGGAAGTTGTTTTTAGAGACAACAACAGATGTACAAGGTGCCCCAACAAGGACAGAGGGTGTAACCCCAAGAGATTGGGCTTAGGGTGCCCAAACACGTAGCTGTGAGTTCAAATACCAGCTAAATCCCCATGTCGTAAACAGGAGGGCTTAGCCAGTGAGTCAGGCTTTATACCATGTATGCTATAAAAACAAAACACAGCTCAACCAGTGGCTTGCCATCCTGGTCCTTACATGTGGAACTTGGGTATCAGGGAAGTCAAAGCAGCCCAGATTGGGGGCTAAGAGTTTGATGCCAGGGACAAGTTAAGAGCACCAAGCTCTTGGCCAGCCAGCAGGGAAATTGCTTAAGTTGGAGACTGGCCTGGATCTGTCATTGTGTGGGAGTTGGGCTTACTTGGGGCAGATGGAAGGGAGTTCCCTTCTAATCCGCAATCTGAAGAGTGTGTCTCACTCCAACTAACTCTTGAGACATAGCATACAGGAGAAGAAACTGGGAGTGAAGGGGCCATTTTCTGCTTCTCCTAGAGATGCAAAGGCCCACCCATTTAAAAAAAAACAACAAAAATTGTGATTTGGTAGCATTTTCCACTGTCTCCGGAGTTTTGAGAATTTATATCACCCTTTAACTTACTTGTAGAAAACCCAGGCAGCAGCGGCTATCACTCATCTCAAGAGTAGTTAGTCTCTGAAATTCAGCAATGAAGGAATTGTAAGAAAACTGGCCTGGTTTTTCTCTGAAAGAAACACCATTAGTTCCCTATGACCCCGCCCCCAGAAAGAAGAACGCTCATTAATACCTTATTATACTTTTCTTCATCTCTGATAAAGCCTTCCCTCCACTCCAAAGTAAAATTATTCTGGTGATTATGTGGTAGGAGTGAGGTCAAGTGAGGTCAAGCAAGGTTGGAGCAATTCTAGATGAAAGGAGTAAAATGCATGTGTATCACACAAGGTTAGACCCATAACAAAGCTGGTCTCACGGAGCTGGGAGAAAAATGGGCCGGCGCTGTTATAAAGAGACACATAGCTGGAGTAGAGTCTTACTCCTCATGGCTGCCTCTTCCTTCCCCCTGCCTCTTGAATGAGCAGACACTGAGAATAGGAATTCTTTGACCCAGAGATAACAATTGTTGACCTTTCCCATTCTCCGTTCCTCGCAGATCCTTCCCTTATGAACATGTGGAAAGAAGAGAGCTATCTCTATGAGCCCAGCTATGGTAGCACAGTAGGTAACTAACTCTCGGACTCCAAAGGCCCTTCTGCATGCTCTTCTGCTTCCGTATTGTGTCATCAGGAGGGTCTCTCAATGTCCTTTCCCTTTCCTCCTTTTTTGTTTCCTGCAGATCTGTTGGACAGTAAAACTTTCTGCCGGGCCCAGATCGCCATGACAACCTCCAGTCACCTTCCAGTTGGTAAGTTGTCCAGACAGACTGGCTTTGCCTCCTGCCTATGCTTAGTAATTATCAATAAAACTTACTGCCGCCCTACCTTTCTACCTTGCTGGAGTCTTTCTCACTGAAAATCTAGGGAATGAACTGAGTTGTCATCTGAATGAGAAGTTGTGCTTCCCAGCCAGTATGTGCACACCAAAGACTGCCAGCTCCCGACCCTCCAGATATATTCTTCTGTGCACTCTGTAACTAGCCTCTCTCTAGACAACAAAAGTTCCTTGAGTTTCTCTCTCTCTCTCTCTCTCTCTCTCTCTCTCTCTCTCTCTCTTAACACAAATTTGCTTTGGAGTTAAACCTGGTGAAATTATTTGTATTTATTGGTGAGAAGGCTAGAATTAGTTTTCAATTGCATCCCAAACATACATCCCAGCATCCCCCTCCCTGACCCCAGACTAACCTTGATGGCTCGTCAGTATTCTGCAGCCAGAGCATCTGCCCTGTGTCAGGTATGTTCTCATCAGTTGCGTTGTCCTGATTGGATACAGCTAGGGGCTATCCATGAATGATGCTTTGTCAAAGGTTATAGCCATGATGGCACATTGGGGGTTAGGCCTGGGAAGGGGCTTTCAGACATTAGCTACATTTATATGTGTACTATAAGAATTAGCTAAACAAAAGATTTTGTGCCGTTCCTTGACCTGGTTGTTTCTGGACCTCTTTGGGTCTATGAAGGAGAGAGCTGGGAGATAGTTTAAGTACCTTTGGTATTGTAGTTGAGATCTGAAGGCAGCCCCCTCCCCCAAGCCTTTAGTGTGTATCCTTCCAAGGGATTTGTTTAAATCAGGAAGCAAGGCCAATGTCAGAAAAGGAGTAGGGTATCTGCCACTATGGAGGAACAGGCCATCTGGGGAATTTTCTGTGGCAATTGTTGCCATCTAGAGAAGACTACCAGCTTCAGGACTGAAGAAAGCACCCAAGTCACCCATTAATTTCCACTCCAACTTCCTGTGGTGTCACCTTCTATTCTTTCCTGTTGGGTCTTTGAGGAGGCAAAAGGTTTCCACTAAGGATAAAGTTGAACCAACTGCTCCCGGCGAACTCCAGGAAGTCACAACCCTATTACCTCACATCCAGGTCTCCCTGCGCCTTTCTGTGCCTTACATCTTCTAGAACGCAGAACAGCAGGGGCTGGAGGCAGCCTACACCTGCGTGCTGTAACAGCAGGGAGCTGCTGTCTCCTGCGTCCACCAACTGTGCTTTTAGATGGCCCTTAAAATGAGCTTTATGAATCTGCCTCCCTCACCTTCACCCCCATCCCCACGCTCCTCTTCTCCATTTTCCTCCTGCCATATAACAGGCTTGAAAATGAGATGTATAATCCAAGCTTTCTATCTTAAAACAAAACAAAACAAAACAAAAAAACTTGGTGTCTGCCATTGGTGGATTCTTTGGATTTTAGGTCTGGTAGGGACATTGATTGCAACCATATATGTGCCGGTTCCTTCCAGAATAGTTTAGTGTCTAGTGGATGGGGCCAGAATGCCCCCAAAGACCTCTGCCACCTGCCCTAGCCTTGTTATTTCAAGGTCCTATAAAATAGCATGCAGTTCAACATCTTTCTAAGTTTTCATGCAAGTTCCAGCTGAGCTAAGGCGAGGCTCTGTGTCAAATGATGGTCTCCTCGATAGCACAGGCGGGGAAGCCGGCTTTGTTTGGATTTTTTTTCCTTCTGCCCATTCCATAAAATGGCTGCCACCAGTATTCTGATCTGCTCGATAGTGCCAAAACCAGTCATGCCATGTCGGACTTGATGTGTTTATCTACTGACTTACTGAGCCTCAAGCTAGGGTGGCACGGTCTATTAGAACACTAAAATTTGTATATCCCGTAAAGAAATGGCTCACGGCTGACTCATATGCAAATACATCTAATCTCTGCCTTCTTGTAAAGCAGCTAGGCTGAAAGCATAGACTCCCATTTATACTGTGAACTCAGGTCTTGTCACTGCTTCTGCCAGGACCCCATGGATACTGTGACCCCAAGTGTCTGAGAGAGAAACAAGAGAAACCCAGGCTGGATAACCTCTGTAGAGCTAGCCATTCTTCCATACAAATGAATCACTTGACCACATGGCTCACTTCAAAGGTCTGGTTTTTGTTTTGTGGCAGTGGGGAGTACAAGGGGGCGGGAGGGAGACAGTTGTATTAAATGAACTCATAGATCAAAAGGCTTTAGAGCTAAGACTGGTCGGGTTTTTGTGACTTCCTCTGTACGTTGGCAGGAGAAGAATGTCTGGAAGAAACTTTCATCTTTTTGTCCTGGATTACTTATTCTCCCATGTGAAGATGGGAGCATCTAGACTCTCTCTCTCTCTCTCT
>LOJH01002594.1:26090-36803 GCA_001685095.1 Ellobius talpinus
TGTGTGTGTGTGTGTTCCAGCTTGAGGAAAAGGCTGACATCTCAAAGAGAATTAATGTAGTCTTTTAATCTAGAGTTCATGAACTCCCTAAGTGAGCCAGGGATCCCTGAAATGACTGACCACATTTCATTAGTATAACACATTTGTATTTTCTGGGGGAGAACATTTAGGCGTTCATCCAATTCTCAAAGATACCATAACCCCAAAGTACTTGATTCTGAGTCAGGCTGAAGCCCCATGCAGAGTAAGGCCAGTGTGCCAAGAAGCTCTTGTGTTTTTCTGAAGCCATCCCTGGCTCTGAAATCATGGCCCTGCTTCCTCCTGGGTCTCATTGGAAAATGAGCTTTGCTTGTGGCCTGCTGGGTAAATGCCATTCTTTGTCTCCAGAACAACGTGGCCCTGTCAGGGTGATGTATCACTGGGAAACCGGGGTGGGTGCCAGACCTGTCTCAATGTCATCATGTCCTGTTGGGGTGTTGCAACCCTGGCCTGTGAAACTGCAGGGGGCCAAGAGAGGTGTCCTTTCTAATTCTGTGTATTGGTCCTTTTGGATTTCAGAGAAAGTCACAGAAGACCAGTCTGCTGCCATCAATGCCAGGAGAGAAATTCTTACTTAGAATGAGGAGTTTCTCTTTTATGTAATCCCGTTTCTCATCACACCATGGTTTTTTGAGAAACTTGGGAATGTGGATGTGTGAGGAGCTCAGGGATGGATGGATGGATAGATTGATGGATGGGTGGATGGGTGGATGGACCAACACATTGGGAACTATAGAACCAGTCCACAGATTTTTATTCTTTTGTCTTTGTTTTTGTGAAGATACCGTGGAAATGGATTGCCTCTTAGAAAGTCATTTGAGAAGTGTGTTGTGTGACCAAAGAGCCTCCTTTTAGGAAAGTGTTTTGAGCAAAGCTTCTGGGATCCAACTATTGATATTTACAGCCTGGTTCTACTGTCAGGCTGTTTCTCAGATCCTCCATAGCAGCAACCCCAACCTTATAGGGTTTTTGTATGAGTTATATAGTAGTACCTACCTTATATTATTATTGTATGAATGACATAAGAGAAGCCAAGGAAAATGCTTAGTACTGTGCCTGGTACATGGCAAGAACTCAATAAACAGCAGTTATTTTTCTTAAGTATTTTATCTTATCATTTTACTGTTGGTAGTGCCTTCTTGGTACGAGTGCTCGAACCCTGAGCCATAGCCCCAGTCTGCTTAGTCACTTTAACTTTTGTGGCTCATAAGCTCTTTTTTGAACAGTGGCCTCTCTGAGACGCGGCCTGGACCCCTCCCCGAGCACAGTGTTGATGAGTCTAGAATGCTCTCAAAGACCTTACCAGGGATCCTTATGTTAGGAAGTTCTACTATAATGCCACAAGAGGAGACATGTTTTGCTTAATTTCTTTTAAGAATTGACGTGTATTTAGGAACATTTTCTATCAAAATTGCCTAGCTATTGATTATGGGGCTTGGGATGAGATCATCAATGGTCTGCCCAACACCTGAAGTACCCTTGGACATATACAAACACAGACACACACAGACATAGATATAGACAAACACAGACACACAGACACACTCACACACCTGGGGGGCACTAAGTTGTTAGTTTTCCCTTTCTTTAACAGTTTTTTTTAGATAAAAAGACGTATTTGTTTTTACTTATGCACATGAGTGTTTTGCTTGCACATATGTATGTGAACCATGGGCATGCCTGGTGACTGTGGCAATCATAAGAGGGCATCAGATCCCCTAGAACTAGAATTACAGATAGTTGTAACCACCATGTAGGTACTGGGAATCAAATTTAAATCCTCTGCAAGTGCAACAAGTACTTTTAACTGCTGAGCCATCTCTCCAGTCCCCTCTTCTTTTAAAAATTAATCCATAATAACATTATATTCATGAGCCATGCTGTGACAGTTTGGTAGCTTTATATAATATGTGATCATCAAATCAGGCTTGGTAGCTAGCTAGTATCCCCACCTCTTAAACGTTCACCATCTCAGTGCTGGGAGCCTTGGGACTTCTTGGTTCTAGTTCTTTGTAATCTATGTGATAAATCCCCAGGCATTATATTTTCATCCTACCACCTAGCACACAATTGACCTTGTTCCTCCAGGGTAGCTGCTTTCATGGCATGTCATCCAGTCTCCTGCTGTTCCTCTTGTCCCTGCTTGATCCCTTGCCTCAGTCAGCAGCTTTGGCTGGGATTAAGCTCGTCAATCTGTCATATACACCTGAGAAAATCAGTGGTTTAGGTTTTAGGAGAATTTTCATGTCATAGATCTGCCTCTGTCTTCTCCTCTATAGAGACAATGAAAGGGTTACCATAAAGAGTCATTTGTTAAACTAATCTGTGTTTCCATAGTCCAGTGTGGCCCTCTGTGTTGAGCTCAGGCCACTCAATGGCCCCTTTGTCAAGGTGATTAAAATGTAACTTTGCATGCCAAAAATGGCACTCCTCTGGCTTAGAAGTTGTCCTTCTTTGTTATGAGTGTTTACATTTTTTTATTATGTTATAAAAACATCCTTTGGATGACCTAAATCTTTCCATGGTTTACCTTCTCTCTCAGAATGAAGTCCTTTCAAACAAAGTCCTTTCAAAAATTTCTGTAAGGCATTAATGATCAGAACTTCACTTCCCATCCCTCTGCCCCTTCTTCACATCCGCACTGGCTTCTTTCTGTGCTGTGTAAACACTTCATGCACAGTGACCTGAGGCATTTTGCACTTACTGTCTTTATATCTAGAAAGTTCATCCCCAGGTACTCTGAGTGGCCACCTCCCCCATATCCCATGGGTCCCTTTATCACAGAAGTCTTCTGTGTCTCTCTTATATTAAGTTGCAAACAAGTCCCACTTCTCTGCCTCGACCCCCATTTCTACCCTGCAGTATTTTTCCCCACAGCACGTCCATACAGCTGGACAAGGCCGACATGCAGGGGGTAGTCTGTGGATAGTGACCAAGTGTGTCGTGAGAATGATAACTTGCCTGAGGTGTGTAAACTGAAGGGGTCTCACTTTTCCCTTAGCAGAGTCACCTGATGTGAAAAAGGAACCAGACCACCCTGTAAAGTCCCACACCAAAAAGCACAGTAAGTTGCCTGGCAGTATTTACTCTGTCTCCACTCCTTTGCCTTGAAAGGGGGCTTGTTTTCTACCAAGGTGACTCCCTGTTGACTGTTTCTGAAAGCCGGGCCTCTTGGGGGATTTCTCCCTCATCTTGATTTCTCTAGAACTAGGACACTAAGTGGATAAGAACTTGTGGGCATAGGTTATAGATTTCCCTTTGTCCAGGAGAAAACAGGGTAGGGCAAAGAGGGAAGCTGGAAAGGAGTGGCTGGCACACATCACTCTTTCTTGGGGGATGGCTTGTCCCAAGAAATGACTGTTTGTTCTGAAGACAACTCTGCTCTCTGGGAGTCAGATTTCCCCAGGGAGAAAACCTTGTGAACTCATATAGACTTTCAGAGACAGAACCATCAGAACTGTACAACCTAGAAATGACAGAGACTTGTGGTGTCTTTACTGTCTGCTCCACCAGCTTATCCCATACAGGTAAACTCATAGAGTCTCTTGAGTTGCAAGGGGAAGGGGCTCTGACGTGCAACTCCTGGAAGTAAAATCATATTTCAGGAGCTGCCTAGCTTTTAAGTTGGTTCCTCTAACCCCTGTTTGCTAACTCCCCCGGCCCAACATGCTTCTGGAGTTAAGGCTCTAGTGCTCTACTGATGTCATGGTTGGAGCACAGTTGTAGGGTTGGAGTAACTAAAACAAGTGACTGGGGATTAGATAAGTGACTGAGGATTGCTGTCTGAAATGAAGCCCAGGCCATTTGTGAACAGTAGAAGAAACTCGGCCTGGATTACATAGGTAACACCAATTCTCTCTTCCTGGCTTTGCCAGTAGTCGACTGTGCCACATTGATTAAACCACTGAAATTCCCCACACCTTGGCTAGATGAGTTGTTCGTTCTATAGTGACTATTTGGTGCTTCTGTATCTCAAGGAAGAAGCTGTAACTCCACATTCTCTCTTCTTCTTGTTTTCTGATTCGGGCCATTAATAAGTCATTGTGTCTTGCTTTTCATCAGACCCAAGAGGGACTCACTTATGGGAGTTCATTCGGGACATTCTCCTGAGTCCAGACAAGAACCCAGGACTGATCAAATGGGAAGACCGTTCAGAAGGCATCTTCAGGTTCCTGAAGTCAGAGGCTGTGGCTCAGCTGTGGGGGAAGAAGAAAAACAACAGCAGTATGACCTACGAGAAGCTCAGCCGGGCCATGAGGTGAGCAACTTCATGTTCTTGAAGGGCAGGGCCACTGAGCAGGCACTCCCTGCTGTGCTCAGGCTGACTGGCCGCCTTACTCATCTCCTTCTTACAGATATTACTACAAGCGAGAGATCCTGGAGCGCGTGGATGGACGACGGCTGGTCTATAAATTCGGGAAGAACGCTCGTGGATGGAGAGAAAATGAGAACTGAGACTGCCAACCCTTGGGACACAAACCAAAAGCACACAGCAAATGGGTTACAATTGATGAAGAACTGGACGTAAATATTTCAGAGAGTGCTGTTCAGTGATATTTATGTACCATGAAGGGACAAAAAAATCTACTTCTGATGGGAAGAATGAACACTACAGTTGATGAAAGCAATTATTTTGTTACTTTGAAGTATGTCCTATGTGGGGAACAAATGTACACAGTTTTCTGTGAACTATGAAACTGTATGTGGTTGTGATTTGCTGTTGTCTCTGTTGTGATGTTCTTTTCTTCCCCCCAAGAACAACAGGGCCTGTAGCCTTGTGCTTCTTGCTAAGAGGAAGGGAAAAGAAATACGAGGGCATTAAATGTTTTCATTTACAAAATGATTTAGAAGAAAAAAGGTGATGTGTTCTCTACACAGAAGCATCCATGTGACCTCCTCAAGAGAAATGGGATTCATTGGTAGGACAAAGTTCAGGGTCTCAGAATGATGAGATCAACCCAAAGGATGCTGGGAAATTTAACTTGACTTAGGAAGCAGTGAGAAGAGAGGGGGAACTTCCATATGCTAGAGTGGCCTGTGATCACTGCATGATTACATGCCCGGGAATGCTGAAATAGATGAAAATGATGGTGGGGGAGGCTTTACCTTCATTCATGGATGATTTTCCTGTACTCTCTTTACCCTTGGATGGTTAAGAAGTCATTGGCCACATGTGCTTACTTCTAGCTGTGTAGAATTCAGCCCAACTTACTGAAAAATAATCAGGAAAGGGAGGTGGTGCTATGGGAATGACTGACAAGCATGCTCTTGTTTCTGTAGTTTAAGTTTTCTCCCTGGGAACAGTTGACGTTTGGGGCTGGTCCATTATTTGTGGTGGGTGTTGTACTGTGCGTTGTAAAATGTGTAGCAACATCTACGACCTCTATTGGTATTTCGTACCTGTGACAATCCAAGTATTCCTAGAAATTGTCAAATGTCTCCAGGAGGATAAAGTACCCTTGAGTGAGAATACCAAATGAACCAGTCAATATAAAGGTAGTCATTCAGGACAAAGAGATTTATAGAGCCTTCTAGTCCCTAGAGTAAAGAAGAAGCAAGACCTTGAAGTCAATATATTTTTATTTTTATTTTTTTAAAATAATAGGGACAACAGGATGCAATAGATGGAGGAGATTCTTTTCAGAACGCCACATGAGAACCAAAGTCAGATAAAAGCAGTGACCTAGCAGGAAGTACAAGAGGAAACGTTTGCGCTGGGAATGCAGAGAGAAGTTTATACTGCAGAGGGAAATACTGAGGAAAGATTCTGTTGGTCTCTGTGTGTGTGTGTGTGAGTGTGAGTGTGTGTGTGTGTGTGTGTGCGCGTGTGTACGCATGTGTGTGGGTGCGCGCATGCCTTTGTGCTTATGTGGGGGGGCTGTGCGCCTCTGTGTGTGTGTGTGTGTGTGTGTGTGTGCTCGAGTGCCTGTGTGCTTGTGTGTGTGTGTGTGTGAGTATGCGCGTGTGTGTAATGTGCTGGTACTAGTGGCGTCTGCTTTGTCTCTGCTGTTCCTTGCATGGTTTCTCCTGCTTTGGTCTAGGGTGGTGAGGCCTTTCTCTGGGTTCACTTTCCACAAGCCTGTGAGTTTCTCGGATTCCTGTAACTGGCTTTGGCTCTTTCTACAGCTTCTTTACCATAGAGCTATCATTGTCAGGAGAGTCTGGAGAAGACGAGTGGGAACATTTCTGCAGATAAATAGACTGTGCTGTTTGCCGAGAGTGACGGTTTCTTGGCACCCAGTGCCTACTCAAATAGGCTGCAGCATTGAGTGCTCTCATATCAACTTTCTTAGCTCTGCTGTGTTTTCTATGTGCTGTTCATGACTTGGAGAACTCCAGGTAATGAAGCTATGCCAACTTGGGGTGTAGCAGAGTGCTCCCCACCACAGTTTGAAAGAAACGAGAAAGCCCCACAGAGAAGCCCCTTTTTTTAAGGAATAGTCACTTAATTGATAAGTTCATCTGTGATTAATTGGCTAAAGGCTTACTAAATAGAGTCTCCTTGAATATGCCTAAGTGTCATATTAGTGGTTTCCATGGGAACCTAAGTCAAGTAATGGAACATTAATACTTCACATGACTCAGATCATCTGAGACTCCTATATGACTTGATAAAATTAAGCAAGGCCCTTGACCCCAGCTTCTTCAGCGTGCTACCTGGGCAGGACAGACTGATGGCTACGAGATTCACATACAGAGCCTTCCTTCAAGTTCCTGTCTGGCTAGACTGTAAGCCCTCTGAGGGCAGGGACCAAGTCTGACCACTTTTGTTCTCCTCTTTCCTGGGATGCAATAGGATAACTATTCACTGAGCGAGTGGCGACCACCTTTGGGGGAGATTCCTCTGACTGGGCAGGCATCAGTCATGTTCTTAACTGGGATGTGAATCGCTTCCAAACCTCCAAGGACATGTCCTGTGTGGTGACTGGTTTACTGTGACGCTCTCCTCTGCCTCCTGCCTGTGCTGAAAATATGTTCAAACAGGCTGCTTGGTTCCACACGCCAGTGTCTGCTGGATGACAAGTCTACTACTTGCCTTATCCAGAACTGTGAGACTTAAGCTGGTTACAAGATGCCAGTAACGAACCCTTCCTTGACCTATTTAATCAACGAAGATTATAAATGTGTTTATATGATGTCAATTGCTATTTAAGCATAAAACCATTCTCAGTTTTAGTATTTAGGGGTTGGTTTTTATTTTTTTCCCTTTCAAAAAACGCTGAGGAATATTTTGATAAGGTTAGCCATGCACGTTAGATGTTAGTTTTGCAAGTGTGTCATTTTTTAATGTATAAAATATAAGAAAAGGGAGATTAGCAAGAGAGAGGAGCAATTGCATTATTCTTCTGTAGTTTAAACAAAGCACCTGTTTGGTGTCCTATGTATTGTGGAGCATCACATATGTGAGGAGTGCATGTGAGGCATGTGAGGACATAGGTGGTGAGAGCCTCCTGATCTGGACCTATGGAGGAATACTGTCCATGAGACTGGAACACCATCCTGGCAATCTTAGGGTCACAGGTGAATTATCCTCAGCTGTGAAGCTCAAGATTCAGTTCTAGAATAAGGGAGGCCATTAAGAAAGCCAAATTTCTTGGAACTGTGTCTCGCAAACTTTTGAAACATGTAGGCTTCAGAGTTTAGTTGAATTGGGGTTAATCATTCTGTAGCTATAAATTTTATTCTTGCCATCTGGCTTTTGGGTTGGTAATTGGTGGGAAACAACCCTACTGCCACTGTTTGTTTTTTTTAAAGCAGAACCTTTCCCCCCTTAAACTGTTAAATCAAAGCAATTTCTGTTTAATGAAAGAATTCTATTTTTCAAAAATATGTTTTTATTTGTTTGTTTGATGGGTCCCAGAAAACACTAATAAAAACCACAGAGGCCATGCTGGAGATGTGTTTCCTTCCTTGGGATAAATCATCCTGCAAACTAAATGCAGGAACAGAATATGGACAACTTCAGCTTCTGGTTACTAGTCAGTGGTTTTTTTTTCGTTTGTTTGTTTAGATTTATTTAATTTGTGCGTATGTGTGTGTGCACCTGTTTGTCTGTACACCATGTGTGTACAGGTGTTCTTGGGAACCAGAAGATGTTAAGTTCCATGGGACTGTAATTATAGGTGGTTGTGAGCAGTTCGAGTTGGGTGCTAGGAACCAAACCCAGGTACTCTACAGAAACATCAAGCATTCTTAACTGCTGAGCCCTCTTTCCAGTTTCTCTCTTATGTGCCAGATGCAGAGCATGGTACAGACCAAGAAACTCAGCTCTAATGTAGCTTGTGTCCTGTCAGATGGAAACAGATAAAGAAAACCAAACATAGCACAACAGATGTGTGGAGCAAGGAGAAGGATTGTTGAGGACAAGAGCAGGTGGGGTTTAGGGAGAGTTGAGAAGAAAGCATTCCAGTAAAGGACTGACGGTTCTAAGACAGGGAGGCTTAGACAACCGGAAGAGCGTGCTATACCAAACAGACAGCACATGCAAAGCTCAGAGGTGGGCGTGTTACCGTCATACCTAACGAACAGCAAAGAAGTCAGCTTGTAGAAACAGACTCACAGTGGTTGGCGTGATGGAAGAGACGCATGTGCAGGGCAGACCAGAGCAGAGAGCGCACAGGCACATGCGAAGGGTCTGCTCCTTGCTTTGCATGGGGGTAGGGGATTCAAAGGACAATATGCTTCAGCTCCAGCTCAGATGGTGGTTGTGCCGAGAATGAACTGTAGAAAGGCATTCGGTGCAGGCGTACGTACACAGTGGTGGGATGCAGCGTAGATTCCTCTTTCATTCTGGTTTCCAATACAGTGCTCATAAATGTTTTCAATAACTGAACTCTGGTTATGGCACCTTTCTCTCTTGACCCACAGTCTGCCACTCAGTCACCTAACCCCGCCCAGGTGTAATGAAAATAATAGGGGAAACTCACCAGGCATGAAGAACTGTGATAGGCTCTTGCTCCTTATATTTCATCCTTATGCAAGCTGGTGATATATTAGTTAGTTTTATTGGACAAAATAGTGAGAAAGGTAAACTGACTTTCTTAAAGTCACGAGCTAGTAATGAGTCTGGCATTGTTTGCTATCAAAGTCTAAGCCCTCACCCTGCTTCTCTAGTTTCTCAAGATGCTAAAGTCTTACGTGCACACACACACACACATTGATGTGCACATAGGACCCTTTCTTTAGCATGCTGGGATTTCTATGTTAAATCTTGTTTTCCAGAGGAAAACTCTTGGACTTCGTGCAATCTGTATTATGTTGATGTACCCTGTTGGTCTCCAAGAGAAACAGAAAGCACAGTCGTTTCCCAAGCTTCTTTGGAATGGGGCATTTCCATCAAAGAAGACCTTATCATTTGCTTTTGAACACTTAATGAAATAAGGATTTTTAGAGATGACTTCTGAGATGTGGATGAGATGGCTTTTTCATGACCTGGTCAAATAACTATGCTAATATATTTCTGCATGCTAATTCAGCAAACTTTAAGAATGTTCCATTCTTTTCATAAGAATTTCTCACTAACTGACCTGCTTATTTGTGTGAACGCATTTCAGTACTTTTCCCGTGATCAGAAACCAAAAATGAAAGCAAAAACCTTTAACTGGTTGGAACTATCTATCTAAAATTACTTACACTAGCTACAATTTGATAAATTAAGCATTTGATTTCTTACATTGTCCACCTGTCATGTGCTGAATGGCCACAGATGGCTGGTGGTTCCTGCATGGGACAGATAGGGTGTAGGCACAGTCAGGGCTGGAGAAGAGTTTACTTATCACACGAGGAGCTGAGATGGAAGGGTCAATGAGCCAAGGTAATCACCGAGAAACAGGATCCCATAGCCTTAAGAACCAGAGATGACTTTGAAATGTAGAGAACGAAAAAATAAAGACTGAATTAATTGTCCTTGCATTTTCTGGAATGATGGCAATATCTTCAAGAACAAGGTTGATGTTGCCACTTTGTTGCTGCATGGAGCAGGAGGATTCGATTATTTACAAAGCTCACAACTACCCTATGGTTATCAATATGGATAGCTTGAGTCTGTGGCCTTCTGGTTCTAAATGTCAACAATGAGGGGAGATGGTCGTTACAGGAGCAGGAATAAAAGGCCCCCATATATGAATGGCTGCCCTGCACACTACGCACTAAAAATGGCACCAAAGCCATTGTCTTTCTTCCTTTAGAGAACAACCCTCTGCGGCCTACCTAGCTCTGTTCCCGCTCAGAAGTTAGATCTCATCTGTGCTGATCACAGTCTGTTTTCTGTTCACATTAAGGTCCTGACAATGCTGAAGGTCACAATCAACTTTTGCCCAAAGGCCTCCCTGTCCGCTGTTCCTTCCACCTGCAATTCTCTTTTCTTTCAACCGTGATGTCACAGACTCCTTTGAGGTCTTGCTCCAGAGAGCCACCTTGTCAGTGCACCTGCTACAGCAACCTGCCCACCCCAGTCACCTTCTTTAAAAAAATAAATAAATTTTTTAATTTCATTTTTAAACAAAGAAAACAAACTATCTTTTTTCATTTGCATACCAATCCCAGTTTCCACTCCCTCCCCTCCTCCCATTCCGTCCTCCCCACTGTACCTCCCCCCACCCCCGCCATCCACCCCTCAGAGAGGGTAAGGCACATTGCTTTGAGGAAGGTCCAAGGCCCTTCCTACTATATCTA
>LOJH01002595.1:0-11764 GCA_001685095.1 Ellobius talpinus
TCTGGTGTCTTCTTCAATTTCTTTCTTCAAAGATTTAAAGTTCTTGTCATAGAGTTCTTACACTTCTTTGGTTAGAGTTACTCCAAGATATTTTATTTTATTTGTGGCTATTGTAAAGGGTGGTATTTCTCTCATTTTTTTCTCAGACCATTTATCATTTGTGTAAAGGAGGGATACTGCCTTTTTCAAGTTAATGTTGCTTGTATCCTGTTAAAATACTGAAGGTATTTATGAGTTGTAGAAATTCCTTGTTAGAGGTTGCTTGCTGGGGCCTTCTCCCTCTGTGGTCTCTCCCTTGTACCTGATCCTGTGGAGATCACTGCCTCAGCCTGCTCCTGTGGTGGTCACTGGCTCAGTCTGTTCCCACAGAGGTCCCTGACTTGGGTCCGATCCCTCAGAGGTCTCTGGCTCAGACCTGATCCCTTGGCAGTCACTCCCTTGTACCTGCCTAATTAAACCCATATTTCGTATCTACCCTGTGCATACAGTGGTACTTTCTTTCAACAAGGGGCATTCATCTTGCTTCTTTCTACATCTCTTGCAGCTCATAAAACTCCACCATTCTTCTTCCCAGTATCCTTATTCTAGTTTTCCCACCTAACTTTATCCTGTCCAACTATTCACCAGTCAGCTTATTTATTAAACCAATCACAGTGTAATTTATACAGTTTACAAAAGGATTATTCTACATCAGTAGTCAAGTTGAAAGCCAAGAATAGCCATCATACAACTTAAGCAATTTATGTCTGCTTTTTCTACTGGGGATTAGATATGTGTTTATAGAAGTCATGTAAATGGCATTAGTCTGCATGTGATCATCTGTCCTCTTTTGTTCAACATAATGTTTTATTGATTCATTTGGTTTTACACCTATCAATACTTCATTCCATGCTATTTACAAAAGGAGCATTTATTAAGTTATAATCAGCCTACAGCAGTATTATTGGATCATATTCTACCAATACAGTTAACATTTTAAACACTGCAATGGTGTCTTCTAGAACTAACCATTTTGAAAACTGTATTATGCTGGATGGTGGTGGTACACACCTTTAATCCACTCAGGAGACAGAGGCAGACAGATCTCTGTGAGTTCGAGGTCAGCCTGGTCTACAGAGTGAGTTCTTGGACAACTAGAGCTACACAGAGAAACCCTGTCTTAACCCCCCCAATAAAGAATGAAGAAGAAAAAGAAAGGAAAACAAAAATGTATTTCTTTGATGTGTGGGTGTGGGTGCACACATGGTGTTTGTGTAGGGTGCACAAGCCTCCATATGTATGGAGAAGCCATATGACTTATGACTTATAATAAGGAGTTGGTTCTCTCAACCCAGCACATGGGGCTCATCCTCAGAATGGAACTCAGGTCATCAGGCTTGCCAGTAGGTACCTTAACACTCTAAGCCACCTCTCCAGCTTATAGAATAAACAATCATATGTTTCTACTCCATATATGAGTAGAAGCATTGTCACCTTGATAATCTTTGGAAGAGTCAATAAGGATGTGAAATGGCATTTCTGCATCTGTGATAATTTGGATTATTGTTCTGTGATTTTTATATTTATATTATCGTATGGCTGGATGTCAGCTCGATCCTAAAGATGAGAGGCATCACACCTCCACATTTTTTCTGCCATGGTTTATATTGAACTGGGATAGTCATTTGTTCAAATGTTTGAGATGGTTTACTAACAATTTCTTGAAAAAAAATCAAATTTGGTAACAGATCTAGAAGTTGAAAAGGAGTTCAAAAGCTTCCCATGACTTCTTAAGTCAGTTTAGGTAAATTTTACTGGATTGTTCTGTTGACAGGGTTTGGCTGGTATTCTACACACTTGTCAGGTACATGTGTATAAATTGTTTGTCATGTTCTCTTGTTTGTGATCCCACTTTAATTTTAACCAGCCTAGCTAGAGTACTAACAGTACTCATCCTTGGAAAAAATTTATTTTTTGTAAATAATGATGTAAATAAAGATGTAAAAAAAAGCAATTCATCCTTGGAAAAAATTACTTTATTGTGTGTCTTCAGTGTTTCATTATCAGAGTTAATTTTCTATTTATTTTGGGTTGACTTTATTTAATTTTTGAAAATTCTAAATTTTAGTGTGGACATATGATATACATACTTAAAACTTCCATATTCTTTAAATACTATTTCAGTTTTCCCCTGTTTATTTCAATGATGTTTTAAATTACTTAAAAATTTTTAAACTAGACATCACCAAAACCAATAATCCAATTTTAAAAATTGAGTATGTGCCTAAACAGAGAATCCTCAACAGAATAATCTTAAATGGCAGAGAAACATTTAAAGAAATGTTCAACATCCTTAGCCATCAGGGAAATGCAAGTCAACAACTCTGAGGTTCCATCTTACACCTGTCAGAATGACTAAGATCAAAAATATAAGTGACAGCTCATGCTGACAGGGATGTGGAACAAGGCAACACTCCTCCTTTGCTGGTGGGAGTCCAAACTTATACAATCAATATGGTGGCTTCTCAGAAAATTGGGAATCAGTCCACTTTAAGACCCAGCTATACTACTCTTCGGCATATATGCAAAGGATGCTTAATCATACCACAAGGACACTTGCTCAGCTATGTTCATGGCAGCTTTATTTGTAATAGCTAGAATCTGGAAACAACCCAGCTGTCCCTCAGCAGAGGAATTAATAAAGAAAATGTACATTTACACAATGGAGTATTACTTAACTGTTAAAAACAATGACATGGGGAAATTTGAAGGCAAATGGATGGAACTACAAAAAAAATTATCCTGAGTAGGTAATCCAGACCCAGAAAGACAAACATAGTATATACTCACTTATAAGTGAATATTAGCTGTGAAGTAAAGCATAATCATGCTATAATCCACAGACCCAGAGAGGCTAGGTAACAAGAGGGACCCAATGGGGGGCAGTGGTATGTAACTCTCTCTGGGAAGTGGAAACGGAAGAGATCTCTGGGATAGGAACTTGAGAGATCGGGTTGGGGGTGGCAGATGGAGGGGGAGAGTATTGAAGGAGAAGCATGGAAAGGGGATAGGCTTTGGGGGATCAGGTTGAAACCTGATGCAATGGAAAGTCCCACAAATCTACAAGCATAAACCCAGCTAAGACTCCTGGAGGAGTAGTCTGAGCTGGCCATCTCGTGTGATCAGATTGGTGACTACACTGATTGTCATCAGAGAGTTTTCATCCAGTAACTGATGGAAACAGATCCAAATACCCACAGTCAAACATGAGGCTAAGCTTGGGGAATCCTGTGGGAGAGAGGGAAGAAGGATCGTAGGAGCCAGAGGAGTCAAGAACACCACAGAAGCAACTGACCTGGCTCATCAAAACTCACAGAGTCTGAACCAACAGCCAGGGGACTTGCATGGGACCAACCTAGGCCCTCTACACATATGCAACAGTGCGTAGCTTGATCTACTCGTGGGACTCCTAACACTTAGGGGGGACTTTTTCTAACACTTAGGCTGGCTCTTGGGAACCTATTCCTCCTACTGTGTTGACTTGCCCAGCCTTACTACAAGGGGAGGTGCTTAGTCTTATGGCCACTTGATAAGCAGGCCTCCATGGGAGAACTGCTCCTTTCTAAACAGAAGCAGAGAAGTAGATTGAAAGGGTTGGAGAGGAGGTATGGGGAGGGGATGGGAGGAGAGGAAGGAGGGAAAACTGAGGTAGAGATGTAAAATAAAAAATTAACTAAAATGTGTGTGTGTGTGTGTGTGTGTGTGTGTGTGTGTGTGTGATTTGCCTTGCGCTGGGGGGATGGCACATTGGGAAAGTACTTGCTGACCAAACTTGAATCTGAGTTTGAATGCCCAATACCCATGCAAACAACACTGGCAGGGGAACAGAAAAATAAAAAATAAAATCCTCTTTAATCATTTTATATCCATTGATGTTTTGTCTTGACCCAGGTCATGGTCTGTCATTTTCAGTACCCTGTGTGCACTGAGAAAGAATGTAGAGAGCAGACCCTGTTGGAGGACTTAGAAACGTCGGTCAGTTGATGCAGTGTCATAGTTTACTTTCATCTCCCGAATTTTTAATGTCTTGTCATCTTGTCTCAGTTTATTAGTTTATGGCACTGGGAACAAATGCTGGATGTTTAGGAAACTCTGAGCATATACTAACAGACAATCTGCCACTGAATGGTGCCATAAACCTGTTCTGTGACTTTGTCTTATTAATTGCAATCACAGGAATATCCAAGTCTCCCACTTTGGTTCAGTTCCTTTGTATAACCTGGGTAAAACTGGATCCATTTTTTGGAAAGACAACCTGGTGATCTCCTCAAAAGAGATAGTCTGAACATCTCTGTGTCTAATGAAGGAAGTGAATTAATGTTCATAGTTCTTCAAAACAGAAATTACCAAGGCAAATTCCACCAAGATTTTAAATAACTTAAACCAAAGCTCTAGTGTTTGTTGGATGCTATAAGCATATGGAGCACCAAGGGACACATTCCATGATGTTGGCATTACTCTGTCCCAAAGACAAGAAAAGACATTAGGTAAAAAAGAAAAGAAAAGAAAAAAGAAGACTGTCGTCTGAGGTTTCTGTCCTGCCCGACCTGCAGTTATTCAGCCCCAAAGAAATACACAGAGGTCTATATTAATTATAAACTGGTTGGCCTAGTAACTCAGGCTTCTTATTAACTCTTAGAACTTATATTATCCCATAATTCTTGTCTGTGTTAGCCACATGGCTTGGTACCTTTTTCGGTGAGGCAGTCACATCTTGCTTGATCTGTGTCTGGCTTCCTCTGTGTTAACTGCAGACTGACTCTTTCTCTTCCCAGAATTCTCCTGTTCTCATTGCCCCGCCTCTACTTTCTGCCTGGTCACTCTGCATATACTTTTTGCCTGGCTACTGGCCAATCAGTATTTACTTAAAATACAAGGGACAGGGAACAGACCATTGTCCCACAGGAAAAGACTACAGAATAAACAAACATTTCTCAAATTTAAAACTCCTAACAAATACAAGAAAACCTCACTTAACAGTTTATAACAATAATTGTAGTCTGGGACCAATAATTGGCCTTAGACAACCAAAGACACTCAGAAATTTCAAATGTAATTACTAGCAAGTGTGGTGGAACATGGTTATAAGCCTGAACAACCAGAATGTCATAGCATTCTGAAGCCAGAGCTGGGGGAACCAGGTTGGGTTCATGGCCACCCTGGGTTACATACAAAGACCCTGTCCTCAAGAGCCAGGAATCCCACATTTATTTCCCCACATGACTTTTCTTGACACCCTGACTGTTGACCCAGTGTCAGGGGGAATCTAGGAAAGGAGCTGATGCAATGAGAACCTGACAGTCCAAAGGTGGACAACTGTAGCTAGAGAAAGAAAGAGACGCGAGTCGTGCGTGCTGCAGAACTGTAGTTGGTGGCCTTGTGTAGCAGAGGGCAGGGGATCAGAACTTGGAAACAGGGATGGATGTTGGGTCAAGTCCCTTTTGACCTTGATCTCTCTATTTATTTTGCCCAGAATCAGGTCTCAGATCCAAAAGCAGAAATGTGTTTGTTGAATGAGTTCTATTCAAAAGTAGGAAACACCATTTTGGAATCTAACCATCTTTAAATGGGAAACAAATGACTCTAATATCTTTGTGGCTTTTCTTTATCCAGCCATCCACTCTGCACATCTTTCTAAACTGAATGAATTATGATCACTTACTGCTTCATTTCTTTCAGAGACAGACCCCTGCGCAGGAAGGAATGAATGTGCTCACCTATGCCAAAGCGAGAACAATGTGGCCAGGTGTGCCTGCCATGCTGGGTACCAGCTGTCTGCAGACACAAAGTCCTGTGAAGGTAGGAAGCTGAAACTGATATCTTAATTGGGTAATTGTTTGAAATTCTGTTGTAGTCATATTGAACAGTTGGAGCAGGTAAGAGAAAAGGTGTTTTTATTTATGCTAAAAAGGAACACTTTAATTCTTTACTTGATCACTATGAAAGTATTTTAGAATGCTACAAAAAAACTTAGTGAAATTCATACTTATTATAAAAAATGACCTAGTGTGCTTTCAGAGGTAATGTTTTTTGTTTTCTGCTTCTTTTTTTAAGAAAAAATGAGAATTAATATTTCAAACCCCTCAGTAACCATATAGAGAGTTTTTGATTATAGGCTACAGAGGTGGAGGTAACCTTTGAAAAGCAAGTATGTGCAAATGAGGCTCTCAGAACTTAGGAATAATTAAAATGAGAGGAGAAAGAAACTCCATAAACACAAGGTTACACGTTTCTGTTTCCAGAAATAGCAAAGCAGACACACTTCAGTTCAAAGATGAAAGGGCTAAATTATTTCATGACTGGCACCAATGGAGAATGAAAGAATTCCTGTGAGACAGTCTTTGTTTTAATAACTTCTGAGAAACCACAGAGTTCTTCATTTTTATCGTGGCATCTCCATGAAATGAGAAAGTTTATTTGTATTAATTATGAAAACAGCAAAATATTTCTTGGCTTACAGGACTGATAAACATTTTGAGGAACTGAATACAAACCAGACATAAAAATCATTGTGAAATGGGGGGGGATGAGGACTGTTGGTTTGGGCATAGACAAAGTGAGATGCCCCTCTGTATGCCAAGAATATGTTTTATTAGCATTGGTTAATAAAGAAGCTGCTTTGGCCTATGGCAGGGCAGAATATAGCCAGGTGGGAAGTCCAGGCAGAGAATGGGAGATAAAGTTGGAATGGATGCAAGGAGCAGCCAGAGGAGAAAGATGCTAGAACACTACTGGTAAGCCACAGGTCAAGTGGCAATACACAGCTTATTAGAAATGGACTAATTTATATAGGAGCTAGTTAGCAAGAAGCCTGGGACATCAACCAAGCAATGATAATTAATATCAAGCCTCTGAATGATTATTTTATGAGCGAATGTGGGGACTGGTGGATGGGACTGGGTGGGACAGAGAAAGTCTCCAGCTACACATAGCAACCTGAGTTCAAGACCCAGGTCTCACACGGTAGAAGAAGAGAGCCAACTGCTGCCAGCGTCCTCTGACCACATTCATGTACCTTGACACTGGTCCCCATGCACACACGCACAGAAAATAAGTGAAGAGAAATAAAAAGGAAAAGGTTTTGCGAATTTTAAGCATATAATTTTGGCAAAGATATACTACTTTGATCTCCATTTCTTTTTAATTATTGTTTTACTATTTTAAATAAATATGGTGTTTTGCCTATGCTTGTGTACCATGTGCATGCAGTACCCACAGAGGCCAGAAAAGGGCATCATATTCCCTGGAACTGGAGTTACTGAAGATGTGAGCTGCCAGATGGGTGCTGGGAATTGAACCTGGATCCTCTAGAAGAGCAGGCAGTGCTCTTAACTGCTGAGCCATTGCCCTAATCCCTCGTTTTCATTTCTCAGCACTAGCCTAGCTTGGCAACTGACAGAAGGGACAGTAGAGGAACTTAAGTATTGTTTCTTGAACACCAACAAGCAAGATAAATAGAAAAACAGATAACTTTCATTTTTCAGGCTCCCATTTTAATGTCGGATGCAGTAATCATAGAAATCTCTCCCCAACGCCAATGCATATTTGGGGGCTCCACCAGTACATGTGAAAGAGGAATGGCAAGCAAATGTGAGGGGGAAAGATGTACTAGTCAGAAAAGATGTGACAGTGCCTCTTCAGGTAAAAGGAAGAGGTTACCTGGACCCCCAAACTGAAGTCATGCTGAATCAAAGTGGCCATCACTTTCAGGAGAGAGGATACCAGAATCATATGGCATGTCGTATCATAGTCATAACAGTTACAAAGATGCATATGGACCAATTCTGGGTTGCTATGAGAAAGGCCCACATCTGACTTGCCCATTGCTGCACCTCCCCTTTTAAAGCAGGGAGCTGCAACAGGTCATATTTGGGAACATATGTGTATATACAAATACATTTATGCATTCAATAAAAACTGAAGAAGAAAGAGGCCATGGATTTAAAGAAGAGTGGAAAATGGAATATGAGGGGGGCTTTAAAGGGCAGGAAGAGTGGGGAGAAATGTTGTGATTAACATACAATCTCAAAATTAAAGAAAAAGCCAGGGGATTGGGATATGTATTCAATAACATGGTATGTTCATAACGTCGGACTACAGTGGCTCTGCGCTGTGGAGGAATGGGTTAGAATTATTATTTTTAGTTCTATTCATTTTTTTCCAATTAATAGCAGCTGGTTTGGGTGGACATGAAACACTAGTGAGCATCAGACTAACTCAGGATGTGTTGTCATAGCAGCTTTGTGCTCACAAGTCCCTACTTCTGGCTAAGTGGATGGAGTCTGTGGTATCTAGTATTGTGTTGAAAATTAGAGGTTAAACGGAAGGTGCCATTTACATTCCTTTTTATAATTTACAAATAAGGCTGAATTGGAGATGCTAAGACAGCCACTGTGTGTCTCTCCCTGCAGACATAGATGAGTGTTCTGAAGAGCTTGCTCCCTGTGCTCATCGCTGTGTGAACTCAGAGGGGTCCTTCACGTGTGCCTGCCACCCCGGCTTTGAGCTAGGAGCTGACGGGAAACATTGTTACCGTAAGTAGCAACCATGACAGCTTTGGAAGTCAGTCAGGTGTTACAAGTAGCAAGCAAGAGTAATAACTGAAAGAGCAGCACTGAAAATCTTGGCTAAGAGAAAGTTCCCTGGTGGGAACAAGCAAGTTGCCTGGTGGGACAGAGTGGGGATGGGGACTGACAAGTGCAACCGGTTTCATTCTGCTGTTGAGGAAAGAGGCAAACAGAACAGAGTGGCAGAATGGTTCGCAGGCTAGTCAGTGAGGGTGGACTTTCAGGTCTTCTCATCGGAAAATCCTGGATTAATGACTCTGATGGTTTGTGATGTTCTGTCTTCTTGTGTCACCTCTGCTGAGCACTAAAGGTTCCACCGTAATGCCCAAAGAAGAGGAAAGAGCATGGGTGAAGAAAACATAAGAGGAAAGAACAGCTGTAGGCTGTAATTGCATGCCCAACCCATTGGGTGTTCCAGTGTCTGCCTTCAGTACTGGCTTTTTTGCCCTTGACCTTCATGATACCTCAATTGGTTCATCCTATTTTACATGCTCACCACTGAACTCATTTCTCTCACTTCCTAGCCAAGCACTGTTCCATGTGTCCCCCAGCCATACCTAGTTTTCCATCTCAGCTCAATGGCCTGGTTTAATAGATCCATTGTTAGAGATGTATTTAAAATGCTGGGCTATGGAGTTGTTGGCTATAGTTGCTTTTGTAGATGCTTCCTATCCGATCCTTTACCTATGAACAAGCAAACACACTGTCTACTTTCCTAAATTCTGAGCTGTCTGGTTCCAACTCACCTCCATCCTCTTTAATCTCCATCTTCCTTTTTCAAATGCCTCATGTTTAACTTTCTCTTTCAGATTTATTCATCCTCTTTCCCACTTTAGTTATCTACCTTGACTTTTATAGCACCAAAGAATCCAGATGCAAACTACCACGCAAGCTGATGCGTTTCCCTGGATCTCCCGTAGGAGTATAAGGAGAAATGTCAACCCCTATTAGTACGAAGAAGTTAGGTCCTGTTGCTGCCAAAACTATTTCTTTTGCTCTGTTTGGGGGTTGTTATTTCTTAAGACATACCAATAAAGAGATTGCCCTCATAATAATCCCCTTCTTGTCTGAATCATCACTATTACTGTTTTCTAATTTAACATTACAAACATTTTCCATCTTAAAAGTACTCTCAAGTGAGCTCACATCCACTAGAAATTCCATAACAAAAATGTCATTAGCCAAAATAAGCATAGCCTCTTTCTCACCTCCTAACTCCTCTTCAACCATGCTAACAGGTCTGACCCTCCCTGGCCCTCCATGGACTCTTTCTTCTTTATCCTTTCCTGTTTCCAGATAAAATTCAAACCTGCTCGGTTTTATCAACTTCCCATGTCTTCCAGCAGTTGGTTACTGTGTTGGATAATTTTGGTCAACTTGACATAAGCCAGGGTATAGGGGAGAGAGAACTTCAGCTGAGAAAATGACTTTATCAGAGGAACCTACAGGCAAGGCTGCGGGCCATTTTCTTGACTAATAGTTGATGTGGAAGTCCCTGAGTTTGCAAGCAGGCTGAGCCAGCCCTGGAGAGTAAGCCAGGGAGCAGAGTTCTTCCATGGCTGTTGCTTCAGTTCCTGCCTCCAGGCTCCTCCCCTGCTTGAGTTCCTGCCTTAGCTTTGCTCCATGATGGATTGTGATTAATTGGGATATGTAAGCTAAAACAACCCCATCTTTCCCAGGTTGTTTCTGGCTGTGTTGTTTATCACAGCATAGAAACCAAACTAAGTCAATTACTTTCTTTGCTCCCGAACTGCTCTCTTCCTTCCTCCACTGTCCTAGTTTCTTGTCCCCATCTCTGCCCTACCTCAATATTTGTGCTTCCATTTCCTCCACTTCTAACGACATTCCTTAACTGCATACTCAGTGGCCTTACTTACATGAGTGACAGCTACTGCATTCTAGATGGCAGCTCTTTCTTGGAGGTGTTCTTTGCAGTCTTTCACACTCACTGATAATGCCACAATGCTCATAACGCCACTAAGTCTTAGGGCTGGGACTTGAAGAGCCTTTCAATTATGCATAAACAAGACCTTCGACTTCTCCACCGTTTCCACGCACTGTACGTCTTTTTATTGGTGTGAGACAAAGAACACACAGAGAAAGAGACAAGCAAGCATCTTCACATTCTTCTTGGGCTTCTTCATGAGGAGACACCCTGAGAAGTCAGGAAATTTACTCTCCTCTGCATAGAATTCTGTTTCCCCGTTGTTTAAGTACCATTCCAGTCTACCAATGCATTACTACTGTGTTTATAGGGCAGCTTCTTCACAGTGATGTTTGCCTTTGAAAGAGCAAAGTAAATACAATGGGAGAGAAACTGATTATTAATTAAGAATGGACTTCTGAGGTTGAGCCCTTTCAGAATGCCTGCAGCACTCCCCTTTCAGGAAGAGAAAATGGGGATGGAATTTTCTTTACTAATGTTTGGTTTTTAAATATAGCCAGGCATTTAGGGGATGAGCATATTTTAAAATGTACGAATGAATCTTGCAAACTGACTAGCAAGTTCTCAGGCACTGTGAAAGCAGGGATCATTATCAATAGTGGTTTATAATTTACAAGCTTCCTTTAGAATTTACTCAGGAAAGCAATTTGCCTTAGAGTCACCCGTGTTGGGTGGAAGTGCATTTTTCCATTTACTTTCCTGTTGGGAATATTTAACTAAGTCCCCTCTAAGGTCATCTCCACGCCTCAATGTTTACTACTGACATACAAATGTTTCTCAGTGAAAATCTGCGTTCTGAGATGTCTCTGCATGCACAGGCCAAGGAGATCTGGTCAGAGCATGATGATATTTAAGCGCAAATGCAGCTCCTCTAGGAGATGGGTGTGCTGTGGACACTTGTTTCACCTTTATCCAAGAAAAAGCTTCATGGTCATTTAATTTCTTTAGAGGAAATCTTGAAATACTCTGTAATCTAACCACTCCGTCACTTAGCCCTCATGATATACTGTGAGGTCATACTTACTGCCCTGTGATTCAGATTCAGAAAGTTCCACACAGCTCACCATGAGAGGAGACTTTCGTTAAAAGAATTCTCAACTTAATATTGGTGTGATTAGATACATATGCTTTATTATTGTATCTATCAAGCAAATGATGAATTTCTCACCTATCAGAAGAAACAGATTCTGTTTAAGTATAATTTTTAAAAAAA
>LOJH01002595.1:14413-37677 GCA_001685095.1 Ellobius talpinus
ACACACACACACACACACACACACACACACTTTGTAGTCCCTAAAGGAAATGTCTTTTAGAGTATTAGTAGCCAATGATGGACTCATCATTGCATTTCTTATCCTCTTATTACCTTATCAATACTTCTTATCACTTAGTGGTACAACACACCATAGGCATGTATATTCATGATATGCCTTAGAATTTTATATGCATAAAGTATTGATATATTTTTCAAGAGAATGTGTCATCCTCTCCAAAGAGAAAGCACGTCCATTGTTAACACATATTCCATTTTCTCCATTGTTATGCTAATAGCCTCTTTTGCTTGTTTTGGGAAGGAATTGAACTAGAGATTGTAAATAGCTGTGAGAAGAACAATGGGGGTTGCTCTCACCACTGCGAACCTGCGATTGGTGGACCCCATTGCTCCTGCAACCGTGGACATCAACTCGACACAGATGAGAAAACATGCATAGGTAATGTTCGGTAGACAGCCATCTTCATTCAGAGTTTCTCTGGTCTCTGCTAGCACTTTCACGCTAATACCCATTGCTACAGTGTGAGCCACAACCCTCAGACGGAGATAGAACTGCATTAAACTGTGTATCTGATCACTGGTACGTACAGCAACGACTTGGATATTTACCCTGAAATTAAAGAGATTGAAATACTTTTAATGAGACATATAACTGTATGTGAATAAAACTTACTGTTTTGTTTCAAGAAAATATTCTAAGGTCTTGCAAATCTACCAGATTTGTGTGCTTACAAACTTACCTCAAAGTCTTCCTACCTCAAGCAGAAATGAAATCATGTTCCTTGGTTTTCTATATGGTAATGAATTAGATGAAAGTCCAATTATGCTATGGAAGCTTTTACCAAAAGAAAAGTTTAAAAAAATAATCATTCTTTGGACTTCCCAGGTCAAACCCATTTCTTTAATTGTGTGCATTTGTGTGTTTGTGCATGGGTACGTGTACATGTGAGTGCAACAAATCATTAAGTCCAGAAAATGGATTCAGATCTCCTGGACCCAGACTTTCTAGGGATTAAAAGCTGCCTGGTATGGGTGCTGTGAGGATAACTTGGGGCCACTGCAAGAGCAATTCATCTTCTGAACCACTGAGCCATCTCTCCAGTTTCTACACCCATTTTTAATGGATGGCTTTAACAACATATTACTAGAGGTTGCATCATTAGTTTCATTCATTTATTATTAATAATGATTATTGTTTAGATCATTTGCAACAATGAGAAGAATAATCCCCACTCAGCCTTCCCTCATAAAAGAAATGCTAAATGAAGATCTCCAAGTGTTTCTCTGCTAAGAGGCAAGGGACCCAGTGTGAAGCGGTACTGCTGGGTTCCGCTCCTGAATCTGCCAAGCCCCCAGATAGTGCCGTCTTTGTTCTAAAATGGAAGTGCTGCATTTGCTTATTTTCTTAATAATGGCGTGTGTTTTCACTCTTTAAAGCGAGAGTAAGAATACTAGAGAACCTCACTTTCACTGAACGCTATTCCGACCCTTTAAAGCAGGAAGGCAGAGGTGGCAAAAGCACTGGCTTGGGTTATTTGATTTTGTACTTGGGCACTATGAGAGAACACCATCATGAAATTTACAGTACTCTGGTCTTGCAAGACTATTTAAGCCTAAACAAAGCCATTGCATATGTTTCTTGATCCAGGAGTGCTTTTTTAAACCACCATGAGATGACCGTGCCCAACGAATCAGAACCAATTGTTTTCCTTGAGTCTCTTGCAATGTAAACTGTGCCATATTTTCCATCTCATTAATATTTAAATTTATGAAAGAAATGAATGGTTCTCTTCCTCCCTCTCTCCTTCCTTCCTTCTTTCCTTTCTTTTTCCCTTCTCGTTTTGTTTTTCATGAGCACTAAATAAAGAAAACTGAAAAGTTGTATCTTTTCTTTATATTTTTATTTATGTATTTATTCTTATATTCTTTTAAACCTTGTTGTCTTTAGTCTTTGAAAAGTACAATTCAGTAAACTTATTTATATCTGGAAAAAATATAACATCTGCTAGGGTCAAAATGCAGGGAATTGCGTATTTATGAGATTTCAGCAGTCAACAAGGCAATGTTACACAGTTTATGGTTTATTTTCCTTCTTTTTTTCAATAATAAAAATGCCTATTTCTGAAGACCATATATTCACTAAGACAAAAGCAATGGCTTCCTTAGACCATGAGGTCACCCTTCTTGCTGCCTGTTGCTCTGTTAAACCAGCCACGAGTTCTAGCATATGTTACTTTGAGGTATTTTCTAAAGATGGAGATATAGAAGAAAAGATGAAAGTGGTCTAAGTACAGCTAGCACACCAATGGTCAGCCTTGCCAAAGTGCAGAAGTCCAGTCCTGAACCTGGAGAAAGGGGTAAAGGGTCACTGGAGGGACCGTTGTCGGATCACGGTGAGGTCTGCCAAGCTATCCACATGGCTAGATACTGGGAAGTACTGGCAACTTTCCTTCAGTGGCTGTGGACAGAGGACGGGCTTTTCACGCTGATGCTTTTCAGAACTGAGTGTTTAAGAATTTCATCTCAGTACATGAATCTTCCAGTTTTGGGGGCTGGTTTTCCCTCTTCAGATGAGAGTTGCATTATGTCTCTGTAGCAGTCTGGGGCTGGCTTTTCCTGTTCAGGTGAGAGGTGCATTATGTCTCTCCAGCGGTGTTGCAGCCTGCACAGCACCCAAAAGCCTTAAAACCTGAACAAAACAGGAACCCAGACGATCAACAGTTCCATCAAGGTTATGAAAAGAAATAAAGAATGTACAAAGCAAAGCAGCTGGTATTAAGGTTGAAGTGACAGTGTTTTCTAGAAAAGATTCGAGCGAGGGCTAAGTCTGTGAACTTCTCGCTCTGTAAATGTGAAAACATGAATTCTGGTCCCCAGCACCCATATAAAAGCCTGGGCCTGTAATCCCAGGACTCCTTGGGGAAGAGAGAGAAAACCCTTCGGCTTGCTAGACAGTTGTTGATGCAGTGACTAAGACCCTTTCTCAAAACATGAAGTGGAGAGAACATTGAGGAAGACCCATGATACATGTGCACCACAGGTATGTGTGCCCCCCACATACCATGCATGTCTATCCCCCATATGACTTGACAAATGATGCATGTACATACCCCACAAGACATGCATGTGCACTCCCCTACATGACATGCATGCACACTCCCCTACATGACTTGCATTTTCTCTCTCTCACATGATATGCATGCACACTCCCTAACATGACATGCATGTCAAATCCCCCACATGACATGCATGTACACACCTCCACAAGACATACATGAACACTTGCCCACATGACATGCATGTGCACCCCCACATGATATGCATGTGCACCCCCCACATGACATGCATGTACACTCCTCCACATGACCTGCATTTACTCTCCCCCACATGACATGCATGTGCACTCCCCCACATGACACGCATGTGCATTCCCCACATAACACACATGTGTACTCCCCCATATGACATGCATGTGCACTCCCCCACATGACATGCATGTGCATTCCCCACATGACACACATGTGTACTCCCCCATATGACATGCGTGTGCACTCCCCCACATGACATGCATGTGCATTCACCACAACATGCATGTGCACTCCCACACATGACGTGCATGTACACTCCCCCACATGACGTGCATACACACTTACATACATGACCTGCATGTTTACTCACACACATGACATGCATTTGAGTTCCTACATGACATTACCAATGACACATGTACATTCCTTCCTTGACATGCATGTGTACCCTCCCCCATATGACATGCATGTGTACACCCCTATGACCCCATGCTGCATGTGCACCCACATACACACAGTGCACGCATGTATACTCACATACATGACATACATGTGCACCTCTTCCCCCCCACATGAATTCTACCATAGAAAAGGTAAGTTTCTGTTGAGATTTCGAACTGAAATCAGTGTGCAAGGTAAAAAATTTCCATGGAGAATGAAAATGGCAAAATAATCAGAAATTAAAAACATAATAACAATCAAAACAAGGGATATTTTCAGATTACGTGATATAGCCAGTCCCTTGCTAGTTGAGACCTGTATGTTCAAAGGCTCTGTTAGCAAGAAGGCTTTTTTAAAAGAAAAAAGAAAACAAAAATATCTAAAATTAAAAAACATCACAAAGAGTACTGTTTTAAATGAAGTAAAAAAAAGTCTTATCTTTTGTTTTTTTAACTTCTATGTTCATCTTGTTTAATCTAAAGGGCAGGGGAAGGCTTAATATGACAAAAGCTAATATCTGCAGTCTTCTGAGTGGAGTTTCCGGTGACATTTTGCAAGGAAAAGAATGCATTGTGCTAGACGACCTTCATTTAGATAGTGACCCCTCACCTTGACTGACTGCTTGCATTTCCTTTCCTTCCTTCCCTTCTCTTGTCTTCATTTCCTTGCCTCTACTGACTCTCCCCAGGTTAATTGAGACATTGACCTCTCTGTACCAGTGGTCGCTCATGTAGTCCTGGAGCAATAGGATTCTGTATGCTCAGCAGTGACAGCCACCCAACCTAACAGCTCAGCAGGCAGGCTAGAACTGAGCCAGGGGCTGAAAGCCAGCGCCTTCATCATGCAATCCCTGGCGGCCCAGAGCAGTGAAAAACAGCGAGTGTCTACAGCAGCCTTTCACTCTTCTGCTCAGAGTGACCCTGTAAAGCTTGGGCCGAGCAGGTCGCTGTTTGGCTGCAGGGTTTCACTGTCAACTACTGGAGCTTTTTGGTTGTCCCCAGGCCAGCCGTATCTTAAGAAGAATCATTCATGATTGTAGAGTTTTCGATGATAATGCTATCTAAACAGCTGCTTACCTTACAGGGGAATGATTTCACAGCTGTAGCAAACCCCGCACGCGGACCTCACTCATCCCACGGGATGCAGCATTAGCACCTTTAAGTGGATACTCTGGAATACTCCAGAATATAATACACCGTATGTGAAGTAAGGGTGCCTCCTTCCATCTCACAGACACACAGTTCCCCCTCCTCTCCCTCGTTGAGTGCAAGGGGAATGTTTACTTGGGAACACTCTTGATCTAAGGTCTTTGAAGAACAGGCACATTACAAAGTCTGTGGCTGTGCTTTCTGCGGCTGCCAAACGTTAGTTACAAAGTGGAATTCTTTGGATCTTCCTCCTTAATTCTGTCTTTTTGTTCCTCAAGTTCTATTCATTCAGTCAGATTGCTTTTTAAACTGGAAAAGGTAGCAGAGAGCTCTAATCCTATGATTATAAATGCATTTAAAGATGACTTATAATCCTTTAAATTAAATAACAGACATGCAAAGAGCATACCAGAAACATAAACCAAAAGTAGGTGTCATATTTTTATGGGCTCGTTTCTTCAATGTCTGTACTATGTGGCCTGAGAAGTGAGAAATGGTTAATCAGTTTTAATTCAAAAATGAGGCCTCTCAAGGGTTCTTCAGTTTTGTTGGATTCTGCTTCCTGGAATAACACAAATGTCCTTCGCCCTTCAGACTTTGATGAATGTGAGAGCGGAGATGCCTGCTGTGCCCAGCTCTGCATCAACTATTCAGGAGGCTATGAATGCAGCTGTCAGGAAGGCTTTCAGATCAGTTCGGATGGCTGTGGATGTGATGGTAAATTCCTGGTATCTCATGAAACTACTGATGTGATGTGCAAGTGGGGGCCGGAGCTTAGAAGCAGTGCCTTTCACACTAAAGAAATGCGGAGTTCTGTGTTGTGTTATGTGACAGCGTATGTACTCTGGTGACTCATATTTGAAGAACCCGAGATTTTCGTCAGTGGAATGAAGACAGCAATAGGGTTAAGGAGTAAATTAAGGGAAGTTCACAATAAAGGTAAATTACAAGCACGGTGTTTGCCCTAGATAAACACTCCACTGAAGGCAGCTAGGGCTAGAATGACATTCATTGCTCAATATGCTTTTCACACATGTCTATGCAGAGGAGAAAGTTAAGGGTGGGCACTAACAGAATCATCTCTAGCGTGCTGGACCACGGTTACAGAGTTGGTTGCTGAAAATAATCTTCAAGACATGAAAAATGAAAGAAATACCTTGTCATAAGTGAAAACCTGAAGCAGAATTCCTCATATATTTAATATTAGTAAAGCCAAGGCCACCTTAAGACATACCACCTAACAAGTTTCTAAATTGTTAAAAATTTGTGCACTTATCTTCTAGGTGCTATCTAGACAGTTAGTTTTTTTTTTTTTGTAAAAGGGAGTCTGAAAATATTGAGTATAACTAGTTAGTGGTGCCCTGGAAACCACATGAAAAACCAAAGTAGAAAAGTATCTCTGAGGTTCGATGAAAAACTCACCCATCTTGACTGACGACGGTCAGTAAAAGCCCTTGTCTCAAGCTATATGGTGGCTGATGCTGACTCTCAGCAGCCTTCATTTACATAAACATACAGCCATGGACACATAATTTGCATAGGAGAGAGAGAGAGAGAGAGAGAGAGAGAGAGAGTTTCTGTGTGTCCTTATATCATCCTGTGGTTTCCTTCACAAAGTCCCAGTGCACCATCAGTCTCTCAAGTATTTGGGCACTATCTACTGGTAGTTTCTCTTGCTATAGGTCTCTAGTTTAATTCAGCTGTGACATGATAGGGGATGATAAACTATTTCAGTTATTTTGTATTTGTTAAGAATTATTTCATGGCATAGAATGTAGCCTGTTTTGGAGAAGTTCTATGGGCTATTCAGAATGTTTATTCTATAGCCACTGAATTGAATATTCTGTAGATAACGCCTAAGTCCATTTGATACATGTTATAGTTTAACTCTGAAGTTTTTCTGTCCATTCTTAGTTTGGATAATCTTTCTAAAGATATTATCAGAAAACTAAAGTTAACTAGTATCACTATATCAGGACTTAGGTAATTTTAAAATTCCTACTAGTGTTTGTTTTATGGCATTGTAAGCTGCAATGCTTGGTGCATATATATTTATACTTGTTATATTTTCTTGGTTAATTATTCTCTTTATTAATATGTAGTGACCTTCTTTATCTCTTTGGAATAATGTTGGTTTGAAGTCTAGTTTATCAGATCTCAGAGCAGCTGTGCTAACTTGTTTCTGGCTTTCATTAGCTTCATAAATTGAATTTTATCCTTAGACTCCAGCCTGTAAGCGCCTATGCAAATGAGGCAGTCTTGGGTGACAAAACTTTTCCTGAGGGGGCACTACACATGTCTACGCATCCAGTTAAGAAGGTATAACAGATCCAGTACAGACACCACCAAAGTCAAACTTTGTGAACCATGAGTTTCATTGGGGTTATAGACAGAGATATGGGTGGGGGGCTACTTACAGGAGCAAGAAGGACTCAAAGACAGCTGCATCACCAAGTTCCACCCCAGCATGGTGACAGCTCATAATAAGAAACCTAGAAGACACGGCACAGCTTTCCGACAGTTCACCAGGTTGGAGAATGTCCTTTCCAGGTGGCTGTGGTCTAAACCTCTTCTAGGCAGCTTCTTCTGGGCAGAATCTTCTTCATAGTTCAGCTTCACTCTTCTGAGAAGGACTCTTGGTTTTTATTGCTTACTCCGGCAGGAAGGAGCCTTGTGAATCTGGTCAGTTTCAGGGATTTCCTTAATCTCTTTGAGTTGTTTACCTTCTTCCTTAAGAAGCTTCCCTGCAGGATGGAATGTTTCAATCTTGGAGGAAACAGTTGTACAGCGGCATATTTCTTGGTGAAAAACAGATAGCTTGAACTGGATACAGTCAATCGTTCCGCTTTTCTAGTCTTTTCAGTTGAAGCCATTTACACTTCAGTTTATTCTTAGAGATGCTACCAATTACTGTTTTGTCATTGTTGTTAGCTGGATTACTGTTTATTCCTTTTTTCCCTCCTCTATTACTATTAGAGGTTTTCTGGTTAGTATTGGATATAATAGATTCCTTCCTAGCTATGTTTTAGTCATCTCTTCGTTGTAGGAAATTTTTTCATTCTTTTGCTTTCCTAATTAATAGTGTCTTCCTTCAGAAACCATATAAAGATCTGGAGTCTGGAGACTGAGTATTGCATTCTCTCTCTCTCTCTCGTGCATGTGTGTGTGTGTTTGTAAGTATGTGGATGCAGCCACTCATGTGGATACATGTGGAGACTGGAGATTGATGTTGGTGTCTTTCTCAAGTCCTTCTCCAACCTCTTTTTGAGACAGGGTATCCTGCTGGACCTGGAGCTCACCATTGCTGCTAGAAAGATTGGCAAGCGAGCTCCCAGGACACATCCATCTGTACCAACCAACACTGAGGTTACAGGAGTTGGGGGAGGGGTTCTTCAACAAATGCAGTGAAAATCGGATATCCACCTGTAGAATAAAGACAGTTAATCCATATCTCTCTCCCTTTACAAAAATCACTACAAAATGAACCAGAGATCTTAATGAGACTCATGAAGCTTTGATCTACTAGAAAAAAAATCTATGGAAAAAAACACTTTGAGATAGAGGCATAAGATAGAATTTTCTTCAGTGGACTCCAGTACCAAGAGAAAAGTCCCAATAATTTATAAGTTAGATTTCAAAAACCTAAAAATGCTTCTACACAGCAAAGGAAACAATCACCAGAATGAAGAGACAATCTAAAGAACAGAAAAATATTTCTGTCATCCAACGTTACAGAGTGGATTAATAGCTACAATATAGAAAGAGCTACAAAATTTAAAAACTAAAAAACCCTAATATATCCATTGATAAATATATCAATGAACATAATATTTTATTAGTTCTCAAAACAAGGACTAAAAATGGCATAAATATTTGAAAAAAGTATTCAACATGCTTAGCTGCCAAGGAAATGCACATTGAAACTACTTTTAATTTCCATCTCATCTAAGTCATGTGGCTGTTATTAAACACAGCAGAGGGGACACGGGGAAAGGGGAAATCTCATGCACTGTTGGTGAGAAGGCAAACTTGCATGACCCTCTTAGGAGTCATGGAAGAAGATTCTGAAAACCCAGGAACTAGAACTACCATATAACGGGGCTCCACCACTCTGTATAGAATGGAAGGGTGAGGTCACCGTTCCACATGACGCTTCACATCCATAATTACTGCTGCCCTACTCATCATAACCAAAACACAGAACCGGCCTACATGGCAATCAACAAAAGAATAAATGCAGAAAATGTGGAACATGTATCCAACAGAATTTTATCCATCCCCAGAAAGATGAAATCAGATCATTTTTGAAAAATGTACACAACTAGGGGTCATTTATATTAAGTGAAATAAACCAGATCCAGAAAGACAATTACCACATTTTTTTCATATGCATAATCTAAACTTAAATCTGTTTGTGCCTTGAAAGGAGAAAGGAGACAGAAAGTGGGAAGAGAGAGAAGACAGGTGGGAGGCATTAGAGGTTGTAATGGAATTCCAGTGACATAAAAGTCGAAGGGCAGCTATAGGAGAAGAAGGGGGAAATGATAGGTGGGAGGGGTTAGAGAGTGTGATAGGATACAAGTGACATTAAAGTCAAAGGGCAGCTATAGGGGAGGAAGGGGTTAAAAGTAAGCACAAAAGGAGTAGGGTAGGGCAGTGGGGGAAGAATGAGATTGAAACTGAATGTTATGTGTGTATAAGCATGCTATAGTATAATCAATTGCCTTAGAATTAATTAAAAGCAAAAATTACCTTAAAGACATTATTGATTTTTTAATTTTGCAATTATTATTATTAAAAACATTTTCATTACATCTATCCACAGTTCATAACATTACTATCTATTCCAGCATCAAGTCAAATATATGACATTAATGTCACAAAGAAAGTGGAGTTTCATTGCTGAAAGAGACAAATCCTGAATTCTGATGGTTTCCAGGCTTTAAACCACTACCAGCCAGCCCCTCAGTGTAGATCAGAGAAAAACACACTGTGCTATCTATATATCTAAACACAGTGGAGCAGATTCATCATTTCCATCCAATTAACAGAGCCAACAAAAGCTGCATTTTATGCACCATCTGCTCCTAAGAGGAGTGAGCCAAGATATGATTGTATGACATGAATGCGTACACTTGCACATACCCATAGGGGTAAGGTGTGCACCATCTGAGGTGTAGTTGAAGTGTGGCTTCACTCTGGGACTTTCCGTATATCTAACACACTGATTGGCTATGAACTCAGATTCAGTCATAAATCTGATCATTGCATGAGGACACACTAGTTAGTATTCTTCTGTGTCAAAAGTTCTCCGTGGACCCTGCGTGGAATTATGCAAACAAGTTCACTCACTTACTTGAGCTGAGAAATTAGTACATTTCTGCAGAATAAGGCACAGCTTGGAACCATTGAATTTAAGTTTTATGTTCTTCATCCAAGCTACACAAAGAAAGCTCAGAAATCACTTGTTTATGTGGCCAGTCTTCGGTAAACTTGCAAATGAACAAAAACAAGTCACTAGGTATGCGTGATACTGAGGGGCTGTACTTGCTTTCTGTGTGGCAGGACGCCACTGCTAGTTAATGAAGGGCACATAATACCACACAGGGCAGATGCTGGTTAACTCTACTCTCCCTAGATGTGGACGAGTGCCTGGATGTCAGTGTGGACTGTGACCAGCTGTGCATCAACTCCGTGGGGACATATGACTGCACCTGTGAAGAAGGATACAGGATCGGAAGTGATGGAAGAACCTGTCTCTGTCAGTAGTTAAGGGATTTTCTGAATCTTTCATAAATTCCTTCCACTTCCTGCTCTTCAGAGTGCTGGGGAAGAAAACTTCAGAACCCTGTCTCCCTCCTTCAGGTCTCTGTCTCCCCTCTACCTTCTACCCTTCTCTCCCTCTCTTTCCCTCCTTCATTCTTTCCTTCCTTCCCTTTCCCTCTCATTCCTTCGCTCCTTCCTGACTCCCTTCATTCTTTTCCTTTTCCTCCCATTCCTCTTTCTTTCTAGCCTTATTGCATTTCCCTTGCACTCTGTCTATTGTAATTCAACCCCATGCCAGCAGCATCTGGCCACTGAGACAATGGGTCTTTGAAAAGCCTGCTCAGAGCTCTTTGCCCATCAGTCATCCCTGCGTAGTGGTCTTGCTATTTGTCAATGTTTGGTCGCTTTTCCTTCCTTCTAGCCTCAGTGTTGAAAACCAGTGTCTTCTTCTCTGGTCTGAGCTGTAGGTGATGAGCAGTTAGAGGAGGAAGAAGAGGTACTAGACATCCTGAGGTTTCCAGGACTTCTGGTTGAAAACTCTCCTCAGCCATTCCCTTACCTCGCTCCTTCTCTGGCTGCTTCGTATGAAGAGGAAGATGATGAAGAAGACCAGGAAGCAGAAGAAGAGTTCCAGGGTCTGACAGCCTTGCACAGAGGGGGTGAGTAAAGGATGGATTTCATTGTTCATGGCTCCTCATCATTAGATAACTCAGACACAGTACCCAAGCAATTTCATTATCAATAGTTAAGGTCATCAGATGTTGAGATGGGAGATTGAGTAGAAAACCTTTGAGCAGAGATTGAGTAGAAAACCTTTGAGTAGAGATTGGGTCCAAAACCTTTTCTTTTGTAGAATTTCCTATAAATTTATCATCTCTTGATTTCCATTTTTATACAATGAAGAGAAGATATGAAAGTACTTGTGGAAATGGGAGTATGAGGTGAAGGAGCATGTTGATGGCTCAGTGAGTAAATGCTTGCTACCATGAACAACCTTCTGAGTTCAACATCTGGGACCCACATGGCAGAAATGTGACCCCTGACCTCACCACATGTGCAGTGCCGTATGTACACATACATGCACATGCACCAAATAAAAACAAATAAATAAATATAAAATAGAATCTGGCAGTAAAACATTTGTATTATAGTTAATTTATAAGACTATCAATGCTTCTGCATAAAGGTGGACTATCTAAATGTTTCCTTATTAAATATCTGGTGCTTTGGCTACTCAAAATCAGAATAAATTGTAGTTGCAAGCAACACATGTAGGCAAAATGAAATCATTTGACCAAGGTTTGGAAAGAGAGAGTTCCAGTTACACCTCTTCTGTCTTTCCTTCAACCATTGGCCAGTCATGAGATGGGCCATGCAGTCCCACAGACAGCTGTCAAGAAAGCAAGGCAGGTGCAGTGCTCAGTAGCACAGTTGTGATGAGAATGCGCAAAATGGAAACCAACAAGGCCCCACATCCACCCATCCCCCCCCACACCAAGATGAGGATGAAACATGAGCCCATGCATAAACAACTGCATAAAAGAATACCTCTGAACGTATTCATATTAGGATAATCTCTATCAAGAAGAGAAGGAAGATGTGAACAGATTGTATCTCAGTGAGAAACAGAATATTATACACACTTCTAAGAGTTGTGTGCACACGGAGCAGGGAGGAATGTTACAGGCGTTGTACTGACAGAAGAAGCCTGACTGCAAAAGCTCTTACTGTACAATTCTATTCATAAAAAGTTCAGAAAAACATGTGTGGTGTCAGAGATTATGGTAGTGTTTTATTTATGAGCCCTAATAGCAAGGACATTTTAGGTAAGAGGTAAATATGTTGTACCCTGATCTGAGTTTGTGGGCCGCTGGCAGGTAGATTTGAGATGTGTGCATCGTTCCACATGATAGTAAGTTTCAATAACATATGCATAGAAAAGTCTAAAAAGGAAAGAATAACAAGCCTGAACTATCTGTCCCTTCTGTGCTCTAGAACCAGTCATAGGCCTGGTTGGTTTCTTCCCTATAGCCCTTCAAGGAAGGAACAATAATCTAATTTTATGATCTGCCAAAATAAAAATCTGTTCTGTGTTATGAGCTATCTCTTTGCAAAGGTCCTTTTCTGGAATTTTTGGGAAAGATATCTGATGTGACTATATTTGAGGATTTAAGAATTTTACTTTATTTTTGGTTACATGTATAGCTAGGAGTCAACTAAGCTATTTTCCCATGACAGTCTGTTTAGATGGCACCTTTGGCCTGGACTGCAGCTTGAGCTGTGATGACTGCCTGAATGGAGGTAAATGCCAACAAGGAAAGAGTGGGTGCTTCTGCCCTGAAGGTTGGACTGGCATTCTTTGCAATGAAAGCAACACCCTAACAACTGGTGCGTTTCAGCCAGCTCCTTTGGGTGAGTTCGTCTCAAAAAAGCAGCTTAAAATATACCAATTGACTATCAATACATTTGCTTTAAAGAATGATAGGGAATGGTGGCATTTGTAAACTGAATATATGACAGAAAGGGAATATTGTATATTCTTAGTGGAATGTAATGTTCCGTATTCTGCTAACCCACAAAACAGAAATTAATAAAGGCTCCTAATAAGGTTGGTCTTATATAAAAAATACTGGACTCTAATAAATCACCAAGACCTGGCCAGTTTTTTCCAATGGAAAAACCAGGATGCTTTGTATTACAAAGTACAGTGAGTTTGCTTAAAATTTTCAAAAATGAAATTGTTTAACTGGGCTTGCTTCTGTTCTTTTACCTCTCTTCCCCCTTTTAAAAATCACATTAACATAACCAATGGTGATAGTTTCATCGTTTTATATAAATCTCTCAAGAGAAACTATCAAAAATTTAAATATGATGCTATCCAAATATCATTTCATTTGTGTTTTAAATGAAGACAGATTTTAGGAGTTGAAACTTCCACATGATAAAATAAAATGCATTTGAGTGTTTTCTCTTTTTAACTTGCTCATATACTTAAAAATAAGTGTCTTCATAATTATCTGGAAGACAGTATGAGCAGATTTTTCCTTTTAGCTCACTGCATGCAAGAAAAAAAAAGAGCAAAGATATGTTCTACTGCATATCTCAGGCACAGGACCCAAGTCCTGACACAGTGACATCTTTTGGCCAGCATCATTTATTCAGGTATTCAAGCTGTTCCCCATGAATTCCTGTGATCATGTTCTCTGCTGCTCTCAACCTTTTAAGGAGCCCACTGTCTTCATGTAGTTTATAAATGTATGTATGTTTGTGTGTTTGTATGTATGTATGTATGTATACTTAGTCACTTGGGAACCTTCCAGAATTAGGTTCTCATAAACTCCTTGATTATTTCTAGGAAGTAAACTACTGGCTACTTAATATTCTGCATGTTTTAGTTCTGTGGCTGTTGCTCCACCAGGATCTCTGAAGATCCATTTCTATCTGTCATGTAAAGTTTCATGTGGTGTCCTCTGAAAGATTTAGTCTTTCTAGTGAATGTCAAGCACTCTCTTACTGTACTGATCTTTCTCAGAATGTGTTCTCCTTGATCAGGTACAACTCATTCTTATTTATTGTAAGTTACTCTACATTGAAATGCCAACCACATCAGTACAGACAGAACAAATCTTGGTAGAGACCCTCAATTATATCAATCCATAAGATCACATATTCCATAGTATAAAGTGTATATAATGTCATCATATTATTATTACAATATAAAGATTTGTTTAGCATGCAAGTCCATTGATGTATATGTGTGGCTTGAACATATGGTCCTTGACATGGTAACATGGGAAACAAAACTAGACAATCTACTTCTGAAGCATCAGAGGAAAGCATCACTGATACGAATCTCACACTGAGAGATCAAAGGGAGCCAGGTGATAAAAGGGCAAGCGGTCCACATCGTCATTCCTGGAAAACTTTGCAGATATCTGAGTATTCACCAATGCCTTTCTGGGAGAGTCTGTTTCAGAAAACACAGTCTGAGAATAAAGACAGAACAACCCAAACCAACTCAGAGCTTTCGACTAAATTCTTCAATCAAAAGGGAGTGTTGATAATCTTTAAAATCCATATAAATTACATATTTAAAAGATGATAGACATTTTTAAATGAAACCCAGGAAATTAAAAATAAAATTGAATAGGAATCAGGAAAGTGGGGCTCCCAACCCTAACCCTAACCTTCCCCACTGAGTAGATGACTATCCCAGTATTTTTTTTTTGGTCTTCTATGACAGTATCTACTGAAACTTCTCAGGAATTTGTTCAGTAAATTATAAGGAAATTATTTAAGTATCACTATGTACAATTTAATTTTAATAGGAGCATTGCTTAGAACCACATCTCATTTAGAAAAATTTAGTGTTGAAATCACCGAACGAACATCACTTGATTTTCTAATGGAAAGGAAAGAGAAGTTACTCTCAAGGGCATGGATTGCTCCATGAACAGGAGAGCTTGTGATGCCTGCAAGTCCTCCAGTTCTATGTTAGGATGTGCTCCTGGTAACAATTTCTCCTCAAAGACCTTTTTTCTACATTATGCTGAAAACATATTTTGGAAATCCTTACATTGGTTATATTCTACTTTGTGGCCTGGAGCCAGAGAGCCCCATTTATCAGCTATGTAAATGATATACTATAACCCAGCTACTATGGAAGCCACTTAGAGTTCTTTATCTTAGTTTTTAAAAACTTTCTCTTCTATAGATGTTGGGAGAATTCAAAGTTATATCACTTGTTAATTTAGAGGTTTTCTTCGTCTTTGACTCTCTCTTTATTGTTTATCTCCATATAAGTAGAACGACAACTTTGGGCCTGCGTGTATTGCAGGTACACATTGTGAAGGTCTGTGTCGACACCAGAAGTCAACCTCCAGTGTCATTCCTCAGGATGCTGAGCACCTTGGGTTTTAAGATGAAGTCTTGGCTTTTCTTTCAGTTTGGTTTTTAGAAAGGGTCTCACTACGCAGATCTAGCTGACATGGAACTCATTATGTAGACCAGGTTGGCTTCAAACACACAAAAATCTGCTTCTGATCAATGAGCTCAGGCCCTCACACTTGTATCAAGCACTTTACCTGCTGAGTTATTGCCTTCCACTATGACTTCCTAAATAGATGTACTATAATACATAATATTATATATACACACACATATATATATAACTAAAAGCCAAAGGAGTGAATGACTACAAAGAAAATGTCTTCCAGACACAGCAAAGCAGCAGCACATATGAACTCATAGCCATTGAGACAGCGTGTACAAGACCTACGCCAGCTCAAGCCTCACATAATCCCAGCACAGAAAGAAGAAGTGGTCATGAAGTCCCACCCCTAGCTGAGGAGCCATTAGCAATTGATAACTGCAGGGAGAATCAGTTTTCTGTAAGAGTGTGGGCCCTACTAGATCTACCACAATCCAGGGGAAAACCCCACATCCAAGAATCCATGAGCGTCACAAATTAGACTTGATTGTAGAAGAAAAGGAAAAAGAAGATACAAAGTTGGTTATGAAGGGAAGTTGGATGAATTTTGGAAGAGTAGCAAGAGATGGTGTGAATGTGATTAAAATACATTGTAAGGAATTCTCAGGTACTATTAAAAAGATTTATTTTTTAAAGTTCCATACATTTATACCATGTCTATTGAGCACATCTGCCCACCATTACCTCACTCCAGCTCCCCCCAGAGCACCACACCTTCTCTTCCTCCCAAGTTCATGTCTTACTAAGGATGCATGTAGTGCTGTCCGTGTGTGCATGTGCTCATCTGCTGGGACTTGAACACTTGCCATTGGCCAGCTCCCCAGAGGACAGTGACTGTCTTTCCCTCAACCTATCAACTGTGTATAGCTCCTCAGATAGGGGTGGAAACTCAGGAATTGTGTTTTATAAAGAAAGATTGTAGCAATTTCGGAATATGAGCTAATATTTCCTTCTTTTCCATACCTTGAAGGATGCCTAGAGGGGTTCTTTGGGAAGAACTGCAAAAGAAAATGTCACTGTGCCAACAACAGCCATTGCCACAGGGTGTATGGTGCCTGCATATGTGACCTAGGGCGTTATGGAAGATTCTGTCATCTCAGTAAGTCGCAGCTGTGATTTGTCCCTGGGTGAAGCACAGTGGCTTAGAATAGTGTGGGGACAGATCAGACAAAACCTAGTTCATCTACTCATAGAGGCAAAGATTTTATTATGTTCTTTGTGCTCTTTAAATTACACAATCTAGATTTTTATGAATAAAAAGATTTTTAAATTTAAAATTTTTCTATCTCCTGATTTTCTTAGTTATCAAGCAAGGATTGTTAGATAGTAAGTAAACACCTGTCACATTATAGGTGCTGATTGTGAGAGGCCTAGACCATGTCTCTGTGTCTAGCACAAAGCACTAACACATTAAAATTCAGAACAACTCTTCTGCTTGCGTTACACTGACCATGCACAGTTTTTAAATGATGCCCCAAATATCTGAGTCTGTAAGCCCAGTTGTAACTTCTACAGTTTCTCCACGGAGTGGCATGGAAGGGCTTTTCGCTAACACTGAAGCTAAAATTTGTGAATCAGAAGTGAGTGCAGCCCTCCCTGAAATGACCTCAGCTCTTCCTGCTCCTTGTCCTATTGCCCTTCCCTCATCTTTCTGTTGAGCAACTGGGTCCTCTGAACATTTCTCCTAATGAATATTGGTGCCTTGGTCTGGTTAGCTTGCTATGACTGAATACCATAAAATGGATAAATTATAAAATATATATTTAATTCTACAGTCTGAGAAATCTGCATAAGGTCCCTTATGAAAGGTGACCTTGTGGTTTCTAGATAGTTCCTGGCAGTCCATCCTCCTTTTGGGAGGACAAGCAAATATACTCTTAGATTTTATTACTAAAGCACTAATCTCACACATAAAAACCCTACCTCCCTACCTAATAATGTTCCTAAAAATCCCACCTCCAAATAGCATTCTCCAAGGGGGATAAGATTCTACCATAACCATTTTAGGAGGACAGTACCATTCACACTGCTGTTATGAAGGTACCATGATCTTCTATAATTTATGATTTATTTTTAGTTTAATATAAATAGGACTTACATACTTAAAAGAAGGAATGTCTCTGGGGAAAACATAGTAAATTGTGAATGAGCCAATAAGAGATCAAGTGAAGGCATCATAATAAATTGATAGTGGGCCATGAGCAAAGATTAGGCTTAGGTAAATAAAGGAGAGAATAGAGAGAGCCATCAATAACTGAAAAGCAGAGGTATGGAGGGTACATTTTAGAATATCTTTTGTCTCCTAAGGCATGCCTAGAGAAGAAAACCTAGCTGGAAACAAAGGTCGTATCATTTCTGTTATTGATCTTGAATTGTAGCAAGATATATCCAATATGAAATAATAACCTTTGAATATTTTATATGTTAATACCAAATGTTTGAGCACAAAACTTAAATCAATACATCTTGTCAAAAAGTTTGGGAAGCTCACTTTTCAGTAACAAAATTGGCATTCTTAGGATTTGAATAACAGGCTCCCTTGCTAACTGTAAAGAGTAAAGACTTAAGAGAATACCAGCAAACAAGATGTGATGGTAAGGAGCTTGGGGGTGCTGCTGCTGCTTGGTGATGGTGGTAGTGATGGTGATGATGGTCGTAATTGCGGTAATGGTGGGGATGCTGCTGGTGGTGGTGGCTGTAGAAGTGTTGGTGGTGGTAGTGGTGGGGGTGGCAGTAGTGATGATTAGCATTTTAAATGCCACAGTCTTTAGGAAGAGTGCATGCATCCTAGTTCTTCTGGATTTACTTATGAATGTCATTTGACTAGCCCCAAGGACCTCAAATCCTACAGCATTATTTTTCTAACCACACCAAGTGCCACAAACTGAGTATCTCAAAACAGAAACCCATTGTCTGAGAGTTCTGGAAGCTGGGAGCCCACTTTCAAGGTGTCAGTAGTTTTCTGGTCCATCTGATGATGTTACAGAAGGATCTGTTCAGGCCTCTTTCTGCCATCAGAAATTCCTTCTGTGGCGTCATACTGCCCTTCTCTGATGCTTTCACTACGTGCAGGTCTCTGGCAAACCCCTCAGTCTGTAGGCTCATTATGTGTGTTGAATTAGAAACTCATCTATCCCAATGCAACCTTGTCTTAAAACATTATATCCTTAATGTATTCAGAAGTAAAGCCACATTTTTAGGTCCTGAAAATCAGGACTTCAAAATTCGAATGCTGGGTGTTCTATCTTGATACCTAACAAACCCTGAGCAGATACTGTCTTACCCACTGATCTCCTTTCCACTTTCCTTTATCCAAACTCATTACCAAGTATGTATTCTGGAATAAGCAGAAGAACCTAGATTGAAGTAGACCCAAGTCTTGGTGAGGCTGATGCTGTCTATGGAACTTGGTGGTCATGAAAATGATCACTTGTTACCAAAACTGGACCCATTATTGAAGCATCCACATGGCTCTGTTGATTGTCTGCCTTTAAAGATATTTGTGCTTTCCCTGGCAACCAGAGTGGGATTCCTTAGGAGCCATCATAACCAACCACATTGAAGGAACTCCATTAATGTCACTTCCGGTCCCCCAGGGAAGCACCACAGTTCATTGCATTTTCTGCAGCAAAGCCTATCAGGGCACACCAAACAATTACTTCGATCCCAGGAGAACCTTAAAACAGATTTCATTTGAGAAGTTTCTTAAACATTAATAACCAGGAAACAAAATAATTGTCAGAGATCTGTTTTGGAAAGGGAATTGTGCTGTTCTAAGAACTCAGCAGAAGCAGTTGGAAAGAGGAAGAGAAAGAACGCATGAAGTATGGTATGCTGTCCTAAACACAAGGGCAGGGTGTTTTCAAGTTAGAATTTCAGTTCTGATTGCATCATCTCTAAAACTCAACAGCCTGGGGAAAACAAAGAAGACAGGGCAAGCAGCACTTGCCACAGAAGTGGTCAAGATAATATCGCTGTCACAATGGAAGCTTTGTGTAATCTGTGAGATGTAAAATTATTTCTGATTGCCATATAATCAGGGGGAGTAAGGACAATGGCCAACATTCACATAAGTGCTTGTCCATCATCTCCAGGCTTCAGCTGGATGATGAGGGGCCTGGCAGCCAAAGCAGTCCTTGAAGAATGCTAAGTCCAGGCAGCAATAGAGCACATTCGGGAAGCAATCTCTCTCCCAGCATCACCGTGGCCTTTTAAGTAATTCAGCCTTCACTGTTCATGTCCAGTTGCCAAAAAGCAAATGAATTGCCTGATGTGAAAGAAATTTGTTGCCTCGTTTTTTTTGTTTGGCAGTCATGATGATCCCCCTATTCTCCTTATAATCAGGTCCCAAAGAATGCCATGCCTGTGCACTAACAATTTCAAATAAGCAAAGCATGGTTTTCAGGTGACCAGCCTGCTTTACTCTGCTTGCAGGTTGTCCCAGGGGGACGTATGGAACTGCCTGTTCTTTGGAATGTCAGTGTGTGGAGGAGAACACCCTTGAATGCAGTGCCAAAAATGGTAGTTGCACCTGCAAATCCGGTTACCAAGGAAACAGATGCCAGGAAGGTACAATCCAATGACGGATTTTTGGGCTTCTCTAATAATAAATGATCAGTCTTTTTTCAGCATGTGTTATTAATGAGGTAATCCACACCAGTGTCCTCCGAGGTGGGGATGTTTTATTGATCCCCTGTTGCAGGTGAGGAAACTGAGACGGGGGGGCAATACAATTATTGAACCTTGTCTTCTTGGCCACTGCTGTTAGCAGTCCCTTTTTTAGCCTGAGCAATGGAGAAAAGGATCACACTGGTTAAAATTATATCTGAAAACAATTTAAGATAGAGAACACTGACGCATCAACCAAGGACCTGCTCTCTTCCAGAGTGAAAGACCACACTCTTTCATACAAAAAAACCAATCATGCAAATACACTTATTAACAGTTCCTTAACCATGAAGAATTTAAATATGGATACCAGTACTGTCATTTGTCAACTATGCAGTTGTTACATAATCTTTAGACCAATCTATATACAGTGAGCTATGATGCCAATCATAAAGAAAGTGTAGACATGTTGCAGTTCCATGAAAAAATTGAAGAAATGGTGTTTCAGCCTGTCAGGAATGCCATCCATGGCTTGTAGACTCTGGGGTGCTCATGGTTTTGGTGTTTGGTTGCTTGTCACTGAATGTCATTCATGCCACTTCTTAAGAATGCGCCTTGCACTTTCCTTGGAGTTTTTTTTCTGCTCTATAGTATTTCTCATCTTCTGCTCTACCTTATTCACCTATTACTGTTGTATTTGATACGGGTGATTATTCTCTTGATAGAATCTGGGTTCCACATGGACAGGCTCTCTGTTTTGTTTTCTTGTGTATTCACTCACTCCTGTGACCACTAATCAGTAAATCTTTTCTTAAATCAACATTTAGTATGTAAGATCATGCTTATTATTTATATATTTTTATTAAGAACTAAGGATTCTTACTTAAGAAAAGAAAATTGTCATGGCCCTTTTGCTCTTTCATAAGAACTGCACACCTAGGACAAACCAAATGACCAGGACTAACGCTGAGTCCTCACATCCTTTGCAACCAGAAGAGGATACTGGGCTCTGATGGAAGACAGCACAGTGTTGAACCTGCTCACAGAAGCCAGAGAATTGAAACTTGTCTTAGAATCCCTTATGCGCTGGTTTAGGGAAGGACGTCATCCTGTTCTGCAACTAGAAACCTTATATGCTTATGAGCCAGCCCAGTGGGCTATTGTGCTGGCTGCATTGTAACTACCTAAGCAATGAAGAAAAGAACTTGAGGAAACGGAAGCCCAATCTCAAGCAAATGTGTTTAATGTGACACAAGAATAGGTCTCCTGTCGCTCAATATCTGCCCTGATTTTAAGCCTGATGTTAGCATTCTCTTCGTGTCCCTACTGAGATGGCATGTTCTGGAAGTCAATGCACAAGGATATAATACCATGTACACACACCTGGGTAAATTTAATTTATTCTGACAACATTTCCTTAAAGCAGCTGCTGAATATACTTTATTGGAAAAGGCTTCTGAGATCCCTACTGTGAAAGAAAATGAGTTGAAAGTATATGTAAATCAGCAAAATAGAGAGGTCACCATAATCTCTAGAAAACATATTATTTTTCAATCAGATAGCTTTGTCCAATCCTGATAGTTTTGTCTAACCACGAAATAAAATTATGAATAAGAGTGGAGCATGTGGGTGAGCTCACCATGATTGGCAGCTGAAATTAAGGCAAAGAGCTCACTTGTTGAGGTGAGCATGGTGAAAACCGGCCCTGTTGGTTTTCTGTGTCTCAAGCCCTGGAGTGGCCCCAATGCTCCCAGGGCCAGACACAGTTAAGGAATCTTACCTCCAGGCCTGCAGCAGAAGTGCACGTGAATAGTCAGTTAAGGATTGTTTCAGTGGTACTGGGGAGCAGCACCCTGAACAATCAACACTAACCTCAGTTAGCTTATCAGCAACCGCTTCTCTAAACAGCAAAGTGACTTTCTTCCAGCAACCTGTAGCAGAAGGGAGAAAAAAAAAAACACTTAAAAGCTGCCTACGTATCCTGGGTAAAAGTTTGTATCATGGGTTTTTGGAATCCCAATTACAGGCAGATTTTTAAATGTGGGGGACCCAGTGGTCCAGTGACCCCCATAAGCCCATTTTATGAAGGCTGTGCAGCCCCTGTGCCATTACAGGAAAATCAAATCTGGATTCAAACCATTCTACCACAGGCAAACTCAAAATTCAAAATTTAAAACCACAGTGGGTCTCTCAGAGCACAAGAAATTACTTGAGTGCCTCTGAATGGTTGAGCGTCGCGTAGTGTGATAGGAGCACTAGACCCCCAAACTGAAAGTGCAGGATTCAATTTCAACTTTGCTGCCTACAGCTTTATGACAGCAGAGGCACCACCTCTCCAAGCCTTATTTAGTACAGGGTGAAGTTGTGATTGGCTGGGTTTTTTTTAATATGATGTAATTATATAAGGATATAGCTGCAGATCTGGTATGACACCTCAGAAAATGTGGTGATTCTGCTATTCAGAGACTCTGCCCAGCACAAGACACACATGGCAGACAGGCAGAGTGCGCTATAACTTTCAATCATTGTCAAGCATGTAAGGAAGTTTCACTGTTTTCTCTGTGTTCATAAGATAACTTCTCCCATGTTTCTACTTGCAGGGTTTAGACAGTGGATCATACACTGTCTCTAAAGGATCAGTGTGCCAGTAGTATCTACTGCTTGTCCTTTTCCATCAGTAGTTCAAGGGACATTCAACAGGACAGCACGCAGTTTCTCTTTAGTCACCTTAGCCACTGTATACCATAAAGAACACAAACCACAGAGCCCTGCCTTGGCTAGGCTTAGAGAAGGAAGCATTGATAAGGAAGTAGATGTGCATTTGGGGGCGTTCTTCTGGGATGCTTTTCACAAATTACACTCCCGTCTCATGCTTGTTCTATTCAAGTGCCTCCAAAGATAAATCAAAATGGATTTCATTGTTACTGCCTGAAACCACACACACACACACACACACACACACACACACACACACACACACACA
>LOJH01002596.1:0-10183 GCA_001685095.1 Ellobius talpinus
CATGTTCCCAATTTACTCAGGAGATTTTGTCTTTTTCTACTTCCCATGTACATTCGATCCATGTATGCATCTCTTAGGGTCCTGTTTGTTGTCTAGGGAGTAACTAGATTCTTAAGCATCACTCTATTCTGAATGAAGACAGATTAATTTTACATGCAAAAAGTTTTATAACTGACTTCACTGATACATAAAATCAAATAGTATGTTACTGTCCAATAAAATAGCCCCTCCCCCCAAATAATAACCCCACACTTGGCTCAGTGAAGGACAGATGCAATGGGGTAGAAACAAACCCGCCTGCTTCGTGCCCGTCCTACACGCGCGATAATCAGATTTGCTCACAGAGCGCTTGCTGAGGAGACGAGCCTGACAGGGCCACACTGTCTAGAAGCTTCCTGTGCAGCTGAGATGCACACAGCCATCTGCATCTCTGGGATCACAAGGGCAAACCTGTCACAGCTGATGCTGTGTTGCTCAGTCACCTAACCTGAATCTAATGAAGGTGTCACATCTGGGATCACTCTGTCAAAGGCATGTCATCAGGTGAACTAGCATGAATGGAAATCCCAGCTAAATGACTTGGTAATGCCCCGTATTCTCCCAGCCTGTCTTAATAGATTACATATCCTCCTTTCTTTGTGGTTAGCAAATACAACATGAAATCTGCCACTGCAGTGGTGTTGACGCTTCCAAACATCTATGTATCTGCATGGTGCTTTCTTATTATTGGGGGGGTGTTGTAATGTGTAAGGCTCAGAACCAGGACCTCCTGCCCACTGGGCAAGTGCTCCGCTACCGATCCATGTCAATAGCCCTCATACTGATGTGAATGGTTTCCATCTTGATGAACTGGGACTCGATGACCTTTGAACAACTCTCTTCCCATTTCTCCCCACACCTTGGCCACTGCTCCACTTCCCATGAGAGTTTGACTATTTTAGGGGGGGGTGGCGGCTCACACCTGTATTCTCAACACTCGGGAGGCTGCTGCAGGAGGATCCCCCATGAGCTGGAGGTCAGCCTGAGTCACATAGTAAGTTCCAAGCTACCCTGGCCTAGAGAGTGAGACTCTGTCTCCAAAAGGCAAAATACTAGTTTGAGAGTTTGACTACTTTAGATACCTTCTTCACATGGAATCTATCCCATATTCCTGAGCACTGTGTTGGAAAGCACTGTCTTCATATGGGCCACTGATAGGCCAGGGGAACTCCTGGCCCTAAGGTGCAACTTGCCTTGCTTCATTTTAGTCAACAGATTTCACCTATGCTGTATTACAATTGGCCCAATGGCGTTACTAAACTCGCTGGAATCTTTGTTACCTCAGATTATCTCATGGAGGAATTTGAAGCGGCTCCTGGGTTTGACAGATGCTGATTTCTACAGCTGTTTATTATTATCCAATCCCTCTCATCTCTGTAACCAAAGCATCACAAGCATGTGCTCTTGTTTATTCTGCATTCCCAAACCATCCCAAAAATGAGGCAAGGATGCAGAAGATGATCTAGCCCGTCTTGGACATGCAGGTAGAGATGACTCATCATAGCCCGCACTACAACAGCTGGATGAGTTCAAAGATCTGCCAGTAGTTTCCTCTGACCCTGAAAATCAAGGAGAACAGGTTTGGTTGGGCCACTTCTCTGGGTGCTCAACTTTTAGTCCAGGGATCACTTCAAGAGCTCTGGCTGCAGAGCTTAGAGGTGAATGCTCACAAGCCACAGCTCTGCAGCCCAGATCAAGGTGATCTGACCAAAACCATCTTGTAGGAGATATTAGGGTCTTCCCTTTCTCTTTCTCATCTTATTTCAAATCTACATGTCTTTTCTGAAAAGGAAAGAAAAAGAGGCTAACCATTTCTCCAGATCTGTAAGCAGGAGAAATTCCGGATCTAACTATTGATAAGCCTCATCTCCATCGCCAGCATAGGCCTGCGTTCTGTCTCTGCCCTGTGTTTCCATCAAGGAATACTGCCTGCTTCCTTTCTTTGGTAAAGAGCCTAAGAGACTTTCATGAATACCCACTCAACTGTCATCCTGGACTTTTCCAGAGCAGAGGGGAGCCGTCCCCCCTCCCTTCCCACTCATTCCAGGGTCGTTCCTCCAGGCCAGTTCTTCCTGCTGGCTTTGACCTTTCTATCCCCTAAGTGTCCAAGAAGCAAACTTTGCCTGAGGGGAAGTCTTAATACTGTTCAGTCCAGAATTAATGTCCATATTCTCCTACCACCAAATGTGTTGTCTTCCCGGGGTGGCGAGCGAGTGATTCTCCCAGGAAAACTGGGTCCCATGCTCGGAAACAGTGAAGCGGTGCTTGGGGAGGTGGGATTATGCTCAGGGTGCTGACCAACATCCAACCCCTGGGATGTTTGAGAAATGGAAAAACAAGCTTCGGAAGCCGCCTGGGTTCTGCCAAATCAGCAGGCCCCTGCTGTGACCAATCAAGGGCTGCCTTCAGATGCAATGTTGGCTCATTCTTTTCAACTTGCCGGTAGGCTTTGAGGAATGGGCGGAACGACGGCCCTGAGCCTGCTTCCCATTGGTGCAGGAAAGTTAAAGGTGGGCCTCCAGCAGGTCTTAGGACTCTAACAAAAAGGAATGTCTTGGAGATTCTTCATGCCTGCTTTGGAAATCCAGACTCCAGGAAAGCTATAAGTAGGAGCCCAATTTGAAGGAAAGACATCCAAACAGAGTGAAGGTGTCAGGTCCTGGGAGACAGCGCTCCCCTCGCTCTTTCCCAAGCAGAGGTCTACACGTGCCTCAGACTCAAACCGGTGCTTGCTTTAAGGGAAGGGGCTACCAGATTTTTATCAACAGTCAGCCAGGTCAGAGGGAAAACAGCAACTGCCCCCAAACAGGTCACCAGCAAGAAGAAAAGCAACTGTTTTTATTTTTTGAAGCCTTCAATGGTTCTTCACAGCTGATCAGCAGCCGCAAGCACATTGCTTGTGAGGGCTTTTGCTGACGCCTAGAATGGAGCCACCCTCTCGTTAACCACAGAGGAAGAACCCACCGCCCCCCGCACAGAATCCTTTTCCAGCTCCTTTTCGATGGCCATAACACTATGCTGCTCAATCCTACCTAAGGCAGAAGGCAAGGAGCCCAGCTTTATGTGGAAACTGGGTACAGCCACCCTGCTTTTCTGCTCCCACGACCAAAGAGGACTGACCCTTGGAAGCCAGGGAAGGTGTGAGACGTCTTCTCGGATTGGGAGCGGTGCGTAGAGTGGAGCAGAGGAGAAAGCCAGCCATCGAGGTCTCCATCAAGGACTCAGTCCAGACAGGTCCACCATGGGCTTGCTGCAGGGCCTTCTCCAAGCAAGAAAACTGTTATTGGTCATCTGTGTGCCGCTGCTGCTGCTGCCTCTACCCACCATCTACCCCACCAGTGTAAGTAGCAGCCTGCCTACCCCTGCCAGGGCATCAGAGGGAGTCGGGGAGCAGAGGAGGGAGGTCTGGAGGGAGTGGAGTGTTTGTAAGGCACCCCAAGATGACTTCACTATGATTGAAATCGTCTTTATTTGGATGAACTTGTTGCACTTCTCCACCAAAGTATTTTTTTCCTTAAAACCATTTCTATCCCCGTCTCAAGAAAGGCCCCCCCAATTCTGACCTCCACAGAGTGGGAGACCATAGCTGAAATGACTGTCGTGTTGCAAAAAAGCGCAGGAGCTGTGGTTGAACCCACACAAAGGGCAGGCCGGGGAGCCCCTATTTCTCAACCTGTGTCTATTATTATGTGACACCAATTAGAGACACAGAAAGTCCTTCACTATGGATCCAGAAGGGGTGGATCTGGGAGGGAGCCTGTCTAGAGATCATGGTGGTCTCCGACCACCAGAATATGAAAATGGCCATCCTGAACCTGCTATGCAAACTTTTGGGAAGAGGGTATTGAAATTGGAAGCACTGGTTAGTCTGTTACTCTGGTCCTCAGACTATATGGAAACCTCTGTGTTTTCCTTTTTGCTCAAAAAAAAAAGACCTAAAACAACAAGAAAGCAGAAATGCAAGCCCCAAAACTCCAGCCCATGGCCTAATTTTAAAGCCTGAGTTTGGAAGCAAAGGCACTGAAACTGTTCAATCAGTCTCTTGGACCTTCACGGTCTCCTTTCCCTTATTTCCCTCTCTCTCCTCACATGTCGGGTGTGCAGCGGGNGGGGGGGGGTAGCCCACCTCCAAGCTGGCACTGTCCTTGAGACTTTAGAAAAGAATAAGCTAAGGCAGGTTAACTACAGGAATATCTCCTACACTGTTCTCTGGGGGATTGGGTAACCAAGATGAAATTTTAAAAGTTGAACAGAAGGGATTATCATGGTCTTGTTAAACACAAGCTGACTTAAATCTTCAGCAAAATAAATACTTCAGCGAGCCAAGGAGGCACCAACTAACTCTGGTCTGGGATTAGCAGACAGTGATTGCCAATGGCATTTATTTTTTCTGGGCTTTGTAACAGTTAATTTTCTGCTTTGTCTAATTGATTGTTTGTCGACTAAATTTATCCATGTCCCAGAGTCTGGTCAGATGCGGGAATTCTACAGAGTCCCAGGGGTATCTAACTCCACAGTCACCTAAAGGTGGAGAGGGCAAGGAAATGGCAGAAGGAAGCTGGTGTGGATTCCAGGGGCAAACTAAGGAGAAACAGACACAATGTCCTCGAAAGGTGTCTTCCATCTTTCTACTCTAAAGGAAGCTAGACAAAAACGACAGTAGGTTACTCTGTTCTCAACTCCGCAGGAGACAAGAGATCTGTCAACGTCTCATTGTGCTCTTTACAGCAGAAAAGTTATCTTAACCTACCTAACTCTGCCCTGTTCCAGTCCAATGGTGCATAGCAGAAAGAAAATCAGTCTTTTGCGCGCTCTCTCTCTCCTTTTCTCACTTAAATCGGGGCCCTGTAAAGAAACCAGGACAAGGTTGCCCCAGTGAGGAACAGACAACATTCTGCCCCTTTATCCTAACTTGGACTTAAAACCCTTCTTCTTAGCTCTTTGCCACAAAGAGGAAATGTGGGCTAGAACTTCATGTCTACAACAAGGAGGCCGTTTCTCTAAACTGCATCCTTTCCCAAAAGGTATCACTTCTATCATGGTATCAGCAATTCTGAAAGCTGTATCTCTTATCTCATCCTTTGTCCTTAGAGGAAATTTCTGTGGGTGCTACAGTCAACAGGGGGCTCACTTCCCATTCCTAACCCCAGCCTGCCATAATCCATGGCTATCCAGAGAGAGCAAGGTCCCTTCCAGCAAAGCCAGCTATCGCTGATCCCGGAACGGAGCAAGATTTGTCAAGTTCCTTGTTGGGCAAGCAGACTGGGCTGGGTCATACCTGCATCCTCTGCAAACATTGAGGGAGTCATAGCTGGCATGGGTTCTCTGTATAATTGTCCTCTGTGGGCACTTTGGAATGTTGCAATTATTAAGATCTTGGAAAGTGACGTCCCAAGAGTGAACCTCCTAACCTTCCTCAGGACCACTCCTTGGCACCAATCACACAATCAGCCCTGCTGGTAGCCAAGGCTAGGAACAGCGGTGTTTTTATAAAGTTGTGTTTATCTACCCTCTGCACTCTTTGGTTGCACAGTGTGGTTTTTGGTGAGTTGAGGAAAATACTGGTAAATTTCCAGATTTCCCACCCTGCCATCTCCTGCAGATGGTTAGCCTTCTATCCCCTCTATAGAAGGATATTTCTGTGGCACCAGGCCATGGGCGTGGCCTCCAGGGACAATGAGAACCTTTTGGGATTGTCATAAAGGGGGAGTTCCTACTGATGGCTAAGTGGGAAGAGACAAATGATGCTACCGGGCTCGGAGCACCCATGGGAAGGCCCAAGAACAAAGAATGAGCCCATCTCAAGTGTCATCAGAGCCAAGGCTGAGAAACAATGTGTCCATTCTCCTTCTTCCAAAATGAGCCTCAGTCTAGGGATTGCTGCCTGTCTATACCCGCCCCCCACAGTCAACACCTGACCCCTCCCAGAGAAAAGATTCCCTACTCACTACTAGTACATGGTACACAAGCTCAGGCTGAGAATTGAAGGGGAAAATAGCCAACACTTCTTGCCTAGCAATTCACTGAATAAAGCCAGATGTGGTAGCAGGCCTCTAGTCACAGAAGCTGACTCAGGAGGACCAGTTGAACCCATGAGTCTGAAACCAACCTGGCAGCATCGTTAGACCCTGTCCCTCAAAAACAAAAACAACACAAAACAAAAACAAACAAACAAAACCTACTGAACCAAATTGCTTGAAAAATATTAAAATATTTTAAAACAAGGGGATTTAATTTTACTTATTTTTAAGATAGTAAAGCCTGTTTATATTTCAAGGTAATTTTTTTGGGGGGGAGGCGGTTCGAGACAGGGTTTCTCTGTAGCTTTGGAGACTGTCCTGAAACTAGCTCTTGTAGACCAGGCTGGCCTCGAACTCACAGAGATCTGCTTACCTCTGCCTCCCAAATGCTGGGATTAAAAGTGTGCGCCTCTACCGCCCAGCTTCAAGGGAAATGTTTAATGTAACATCAGTCTGTAAATCCAATGAGGCTGGAGACGGGTGGATTCAAGGCCTTGCTTGTCTCCCTAGAAGAGTCCTGAGGTAGAAGCCTTCCCCAGAGGCGATGAGAACACAGTATGGAAGCCACCTTGTGGGTTATTTTTAAATCTCACTTCTCACCAAACCACTTCCTTTCAGTGGGTACATATCAGATGCCCCAAAATCTTCATAGAGGGTAGACCTGGATTGAAGTTTAGGATGGCTGACCCCAGACCCCACATGTGAACCAATCATACACACACTGATCTATCTTCCACTACCCCCAAGAGCCTCCAGTAGCTAAACAACTTGATCCAATATGCAGCAATTAAAGCTTTGAACTCCACCTCTATGGTTTGGGAACTTGGCCCCAAATGCTGCACTCAGAATCAATCATCACTCTCTATGGCTTTAAGAATCATCAGAGCTGGGACTCTGTCAAAGTCCAGGCTGCACATGAATATGAGAGCCAACCACACGCACAGCACGGGTCCTTCTGGTGGGATCTAAGTTGTCTATTGTCTTGGCCCTGGGTCTCATCGGGAGTCTCCATGGCAACAGTGACTGTCCCAGTGACTAAGTACCTCTTTCCCCCCCTTCCAGGAGGCCGCATGTGCTTATGTGTTGCTTGTGACTGCCGTGTACTGGGTGTCCGAGGCGGTGCCTCTTGGAGCAGCAGCCCTCGTGCCTGCCTTCCTCTACCCGTTCTTCGGAGTTCTCCGATCCAGTGAGGTTAGACCACTTATGACCCAACCCTGTGCTCAGGTCTGCGGGACCAGTGAAGGAGGCCTCCAGATGACAGGAGATAGGCGCTGATGGGAGGGGCCGTCCTTATGCACAGGAAGAGCTCCCAGGCGCCAGGCTTTGCATCTCCTGATCCAGACACTGAATTCTTCCCCTTCTTTCCTTCATCTTCATTCACCTCCTTCGAAGCACTCAAAACTTGTCGCTCTGAAACCTCCCCTGACCAAACACAGCCCATTGTTCCTTACATGTGAAGTTTTTGGTTTTGGTTTTTTTATTTGTTTTTAAGACAGGGTCTCATTCTCCAGCCCCGATTGGCTTGGCACTAATTACATAGACCCGTCTGACCTGGAATTCATAGAGCTCCACCTGCTCCTGGCTCCCAAGAGCTGGAGTTAAAGGCATGTGCCATCATGGCTTTTAGGAGCTCTACGGTTTGTGCCTATAGGAGACTGGGACTGATCTTTATTGGTGTCTTGTGTGCCCTTCAGACTGCAGTCACACAGACAGGAAGCAGGGCCCCCATCTGCTGGGCTCACAGGAAGAAGGGACTGAGCTGTTGACAGGGATTTACTATGTGTCCCTGTGCCCTGGCTTCCTTCTTCTCCCTTTCTAAGACAAAAGCACCCATTTCTGGTCCATCCTCCCCAACTCCAGATCACTGTGTGATCTGTTCGCCTGAGCGGCCCCTCTGTTCATTTTACAGTGTTCAGCAAAGCTCCCACTGCAAACCGCTGCTGGTAACAACTCGGGATGTGACCAAATTTCAGGGCAAAGCATACCTTTTTTGTTAAAAGATTTATTTATTTATTATGTACACAGTGTTCTGCCTGCATGTATGCCTNCTGGGAATTGAACTCAGGACCTCTGGAAGAACAGTCAGTGCTCTTAAACTCTGAGCTATCCCTCAGCCCCCTGCTTTAAAAAAAAATGAAAACAACCTGCAGGATGGGAGCCAGGTAAATAGTGTGCCTCCTTTGTTATCATCTGGCTCCATCAGGGCAGTGGTTCTCAATCTGTGGGTCGTGACCCACTTGGGGTCAAATGGCCCTTTCACAAGGGTTACATGTCAGATATCCTGCATATCAGATATTTCCATTGTGATTCATAACAGTAGCAAAATTACCGTTCTGAAGTAGCAATGAAAATAATTTTATGGTCGGGGGTCAGCACAACATGAGGAACTGTATTAAAGGGTCACAGCATTAGGAAGGTGGAGAAGTGCTGGTCTAGGTCACCTAATGAGGAAACTGAAAAGCAGAGTTGGGCCAGTCAGGTGCACTGGAGGACAGCAGGGAAGGGGTGATTGTGTCTGCCTAAGAATTGGGCACTACGTTAGAAGCCGTCTTCATTCTTCAACAGAGAGCTCTCAAGAGTTCTAGGAAAGGGTGTGGATGACTCCAATCTACACAGCAGGAAAGAGGCTTAGAGAGTAAAACTGACCCCTCTCATACAGGAGAAAGCAGTCGACTGTACCTATTAGATTTCAGAGCCTGGAATCTTGTTCACTCTACCACGCAAAGACAATTCCTAAAATAGATGGGCCTTCATAGTGTTACCAATTGCTGGGAACTGCAGGTATCCCTGTCTCTGTGCTGGGAGGAAGAAGGAAGCTGGCCCATGGGCTGCCTTAGCCTTAAACAACAGAACATTCTTGAAGTTCCCTTGATTGTATTTGGTCACGAATGGGCAGCATCTCTTTCTACGGGATGAATTTGACCTTGATGATTGTATATGGTCACCAGTGAACAGCTTCTCTTTCTATGGGATGTTCTTGACTAACCAATTTTTATTAGTTTGCTTTCGATTTCTTTTTCTTTTTCTGTGAGTAATCATAGCCTGAGGATAGAATTCCCAAACTGTGAGCAAGTTTTTGTCCCTACAGATATGTGTGTAACATGGATACAAGAAGTCACATACAAAAACCAGTCAGTGAGGCAGTTGCTCCACCTCCTCCCTCCTCCCTCCTCCCTCCCCCTGTCACCCTTCTTTGAAAAGAGAGAGAGGTGATGGATTTCTTGTGTGTGTCTAAAAGAACAATCAACCTCAAAGACAACTTTTCTTAGGAAAAGAGTACAAACTTGTTCTGTATATTTCTCCTTAATATTGTGGACCCAGAACTTCACTGGGAAGTTGGGGGTGGTGCTGGAGGGGAAGCAGGTATCCTCCAGGTGAACCCAACAGCCCAGTATACTATGGAGATGTTGCTAGGCAACATCTATCCAAGTCCTGCTCCTCTGTGTAGCCAGGAAGGCCAACTTAATAGGGAGACTCTTTGGAAGCAACCGATTGGGGAGGGATCTTTTAACTTGAAAGGAATGGCCTTCATGTGTGATTAGGTATTACTATTTCTGGGAGGGTGGGACTAAGAAGACGTATTTTATCATTTGAGCCAAAAATCTTAATCCATCTGTCTTCAGGCGTTTTTGACAGGTAGCCATATTTAGCAATTTGGCATCAATGAGCAGCTTAGTCCAAATACAGTCTGTCCAGTTGACCTTAGTTCAGATTAAAGGAAAACGCCACCAAGAAAAAGGACATGGGTTCTAGCTCCTTATGGGCCAGAAGAAGCAGCCATTGCACCCCCTCTAGCTGTACCCTTATCCCAGCATCATGGCTCACTCATCATCAGGGGAAAGCTAGGCTGCTCTCCTCCAGAGCCTCCAAGTCATCCACACGTAGCATTCCTAACCCAGCTCCTGCTTGATCATCCCCTTGCTGAGACTTGGGCGGCCGTCCCTATTTCAGAAGATTCTTTGAAATTTCTTCACTTTCAAAATCCTATTACTCAGGGCCGGGCGGCGATGGTGCACACCTTTAATCCCAGCATTTGAGAGGCAGAGGCAGGCGGTTCTCTGCCTCTAGGTCAGCCTGGTCTACAGAGTGAGTTCCAGGACAGGCTCCAAAGCAACACAGAGAAA
>LOJH01002596.1:10269-24867 GCA_001685095.1 Ellobius talpinus
GTGTGTGTGTGTGTGTGTGTGTGTGTGTGTGTGTGTGTGTGTGTGTGTCTATTACTCAATTACGCTCTGACAAATGTTTCTGAAGACCTCACCTAAGAGTAGCTCCCTTCCCTCTGAGCTAACCTGTTTTCACCTTTTAAGTGGTGTATACCAAAGATAACTTTCTGTAGACATGTGTTGTCTAGGACTTGTAGTGTCTTGTGGCCTGCATGTGTCCCAGTGCCCTCAGGTCATGGTCCTCACTTCCTGTGCTTCTTGGGGCTAAAGAGCATGACCTCCACATGAAGGAGAGCATGTGAATAGGGTTGGTGTAGCCCCGAGACTGTGGCTTTTGTCCCTCATGCATTCACTCAGCATTCTGAGTTAAAGATCTCCCATTCAGGATGATACAGTGCCCAGAGGTGACAGAAGTAATCACGTCATTTCTTCCCACTCGAGTCTTATTTCTGGCTCCTGAGTTCCCACTACCTGAGGCTATTTATAGTCGTCAACGCTCTAGAGAAAACAGAAGCCACCTAATAGGAGGATGGGACAGCTTTAGCTGTAGATACAGACATGGAAAGAGATGCCTTTGTCATAAGGAGCTGCCTCAGTCGGGCTGCTGAGACATCCCTTGAGTTGCTGTGATGGCAGGAATCCCAGGAGAACACTGGGTGTGAGATCTGTGAGTCCAATAGCCAGAAAACTGGGGGAGCTGATGCCATAAGTCCCAGCAGAAAATAAGATGAGAGGCCCCAGTTCAAGCAGCAGAGTCGGGGAAAGGAGTTTCTTCCCCCTTCTCTGTACTTTCTGCCAGGGTCTATGGAACATCATCTCCAAGCACTGCATTATTTAATCTTCTATAAGGAGCCATAGTTTCCTACCTTTGTTTTATGGGAGCAAACAGAAGTTCAGAAATGTTAAGTAACTTACCCAAGGTTGCACAGCTAGTAAGCAATGGAATCAGGACTTGAATCCAGGGGTGTGTGATTCTAAAACTTAAACTTTTGACCTCTGGGCCATTTGTACCAAAGGCTTCTGCTGAGTTAATAAATGACAGGCACAACACAGCATTCTGCACCAGGAGTTCTTGCAGAGGTGAGTTGACCAGAGCACCAAAGATCTGGAACCTGAAAAGCCTAGGGAATGAAGAAATGGTTTAGGGAGACATAGCGTCTGGCTTCTCTGTCTAGCATGGCAGACTCAATCCAAACTAAACAGTCAAAGGGCTAGAAGGAGCTCCCATAATGGATACCATGTGTAAGGGGAAACTCTGGAACAGGTGGCTGTGTGTGGTCCTCAGATTCCTGTTCCAAAAGGTTTGAGACAAATGATCATCACATCAGGGACACTAGGCTAGAGATGGACTTTCCTGACTTGGCAGGTGATTGGACACTATGGTCTCCTTGACTTTAGGATTCTGCCATTCATTTTTTGAATAGGTCTTCATACATAGTCTAAGTTGACCTCAACACCCAAGCATTCTCTCCATACCTGCCTACAATCTTCTCAAGAGCATCCTGTGATACTTCCCTCTGCTGGTGCGTAGAACTGGTCCTGGATTTTAGGTTCATTTTGTTTGTTTGGGCTCAACTGTAATTGTTACTGACATTATATCTGTCTTAAAAGTCTTCTCATCTCTTACTACTGTGTTGCTTGTGATGCTGACAGCCTGGGCACAAGAGCAGTGCCACTCCGGTTAGCTGACATCCTCTGTGCTTAGGAGGAATGGCATGCAGAGACCACTAAAGGAACAGGCAGGGAGGCAGGGGTGGCATGAGATGCGCAGTGGCACCATGGGAGGAGCTTGGATCAGCTTCCTGGGAAGCCCAGGCACAGAAATTACTTCTGATAGTATTTACATGTTCCCTCTGTACACTGCCCCTCCCCTCCCCATCTTCTGCCCTTGCCCTGCAAGCCACTAGGCCAGCCTCACTGAGATTCGAGCTCCTGCCAGGACAAGAGAGATTGGAGGCAGCCCCCACTGGGATAGCAGCCATGCCCTGCTGGAGCCTGATGTCATGAATCTGCCTCCCTGCTGGCTCCCAGTCTTTCTGACCCTCTGGATGCTGCCTGTTGTACAAACCCTGGCTTTCTCTGTTTGTTCAACGCTGAAGCCATTCCCCCACCCAGCTCTCAAGGTCAGAAAGGGCTGACCCTCCTCCTGCATGCAGGCTGCACGGTGGAGGCTGACCCTCCTCCTGCATGCAGACTCTCTGCCTCTGCTGCACATGGAGGCTGACCCTCCTCCTGCATGCCGGTCCTTTGCCTCTACTCCACGTGGAAGCTGACCCTCCTCCTGCATGCAGGTCCTTCAGGGATGGGGGCTGCACCTCAGGTGGGCCATCTGCCATAAGCTCAGCCTGCCCATCGACCTCAGCTGAACTTCATATCAGACCAGATATGGAAGCTGTAGACCTGTAGCCTTTAAGGCTAAGTTCTTGTTTCTTGAGGGGAACAACTTCCTCTGAGCCATCACCAGACCAAACTTCATGCCTGGCCTCAAGCCCAGCCCCTGCCTCAGCCGTCCCACTCCGTGTACTTTGCAGAGTCCTAGGTCAGAAACCAGAGTTGTGGAGAATAAGGTCAAGACCTCCAGCCACATGGGAGTTAGGCCAGGTTTGGGGTCTCCCTGGGTGTCCATCTAGGACTCCTTGCTAAGGTAGAGTGTTAAAATAAATTTTTATATATTTATTATTTAGTTATTTTTTATTTATGTGTATGCATGCAAACCTGGATGAGTTTATATGCACTGCATTCATGCAGGTGTCCTTGAGGCCGGAGAGTATCAGATTCCCTGGAGCCAGAGTTATAGGCAATTATGTGAGTGCTAGGAACCGAACCCAGGTCCTCTGGAAAAGCAGCAAATGTTCTTTATCACTGAGCCATCTCTCCAGCCCCCAAAAGAATATTTTTTATAAGTGACAGTACCTTTTTTCTCCTCTTTTTTCTTTTCTGGGGTCCTTCATTTATTTCTTGAGGAGCAGGAGTCTTACCGTGTAGCCCAGGCTGGCCTCAAACTTTCCATCCTCCTGCCTCAGCTGGCATTACAAATGTGTGCCATCAGGCCTGCCTGACTCAATACTTTTTCTTTAAACCCAATCTTAAGAGACTCAATATACAAAACTAGAGAAAGATCAAGGCCTACTCAAACAGGAATGGGAGCCTGAGGTGCCAGTTACTTGGACTTCCCTGGTCTCTTCCTTCCCACAGCTATCCCTGGAATTAACTGCAGCAGCAGATGCATTTGAAAACCAATGTTCCCAGGAATAAAGATCCACTGATGAGAAGGGGCTCGAGCCCCTACAGGATATTCTCAGCATAGCGGCATTGCTGCCTGGAGGGAATGGCAAGCAGAAAGGTAGACATGGCTGTCCTTTGTGTCTTCCTTAGACACTAGCCAGAATAGCGTGATGGCCCTGGTTTTGACAGGACCCAATGTTAAGGCAGAGTGAAGTCAAGCATCTAGTTCTGGGTCTAAAGTTGTAGATGTGTCCACACTGTGGCCCCCGCACTGCATGGCCCCTAAAATAACTGAATGCAATCCAACATAAAATGTAAACTGGGGCTGGAGAGATGGCCTAGTGAGTTAGAGAACATTCTGTGAAATTAAGAGGACCTGAGTTCAAATCTCCAGCACCCATGAGACTACCAGGTGTGACTGCAGGTGTCAAGTGCTGCACCTAGTCCCATGGGCTGAAGAAAGGTGGATTCTGGGAATGCGACAACTGGCCAACCAGGCTAAAAAAGCACGCCTTAGGCTCAGTGAGAGTTTTGCCCACATTGTAAAGTTGCCAGGGTGGAAGTACCTACCCCCGTGGGCATTGTGAGACCCTTGTGCTATTCTGAGGGTAAAAGGGCCTTTCACGCCACCAGCTTACACGCAAGAACAAGGAGTCAGTCATCTGTCTGTCTGTCTCTCCAAAAAGGTTCAAGCCCACATTCTTTGTGAGAAAAACAGCAAGATGAAGTTGATATCTGGATTCCCATTCTCAAACTTCTTGAAACAGAGCCACAATCTCCTTCCTCCCATTAAAAAAAGTTAAAAAATAGTTAAAGTAATACTTCATAGTCCACTACACACACACACACACACACACACACACACACACACACTTATACATTATACATAAGAGCTATGTCCCAAGTCTCCCTGTGGTTGCCTAGAAACATGGAGCATTAAACACTAGATGTATTATGTTGCTTGGTGCCCTGCAGTTTTGCCACTGAGGACAAGAGTTCAGATGTCCTTCTGGAGTTTAAGCCCACTGCCACCTTTCCATCACTCCAGTCCTTGCTTTAGGGTGGTCATTAAATACAATGAGTTTCTTGAGCACAGGTACTACAGGATGGCAGTGATTCTAATGACTAAAATAGCTGATGGATGACTAGCGGGAGACTCACGTATACAGAGTGGATACCCTGGGCCTGGGGATAAGGTGTGTTATCCGGGAGGCAGGAGACTTCATACTGCTACTGGGAAGAGTACAAGTCACAATTCAGGGATTGTTTATTTCTGGATTTTTCCAACCACTGTTAGCCTTGGGTCACTAAAACCACAGAAAACTGAAACTGCAGATCAAGGGAGGTGGCTGTGTCCAGGGTACATTCGTGTCCAGGGAAAGGAATATTTAAAGCTCACCACCTTCAACTAAAGTCCCCTGCTGTTCCCTAACAAAGGACTAGTTAACAGGCATCCTTTGGCTTTTGTCCCGCAATCCAAGGCCAAGCCAGTAGCTCTTTCAAAGTCCTCCCTCTCTGAGGAAACCTGGATGAATCTCTCTTCTGAGTCTACCCTGTCCCTCCTGTTTCTTCTCATTCCCTTCCCCTGCTTGTGCTGGCAGACCGGAGCTCAACCCCTGACTCCCCAGCCCCTGGCACTGATTTCTGTTCCTTTCTGATAAGTACTTCTTGCTGAGCTCTCCTGGGGGCCCAGCTGCTCTGTCTCACTCAAGGCCACCAAGGCCCTGACTATTAGTGAATTAAGTCGCTCTGCTATTGCCACTTCCCAGGCCAGAGTGACCAATATGGGGTCTGTTAGCTTGTCCGAGAGCCTCTATCTCATGGGTGAGATGGTTGGGTATGGGGTAGGGGTAACAGCCAGCGGCTGCTCTCCAGAGCCCAGGCTCCTCACCTATGATGACATCTTTTCTAGGGGACCCATCTCTTCTAAAATGCAGTCTCCAAATACTTATTTGCTCCCAGGAAAGCCACAGAGCTGAAAGGCAGAGGAGGCAATGGCTGCCCCCCTCACTCATCACAAATCCATATGCTGTCTTCCTGGGAGAAGTGCCCTGTTAGACCCTAGTGCTGCTTATAGATAAGTCCAACAGATTCTGCTATCAGCTCTTCCAAGCTGACAAGTATTAGAACTTGGGGAAGGGACAGCTGAGGACATTTGTCCCGCTAGAGGACGCCACATGGCCTGAGAAGAGAGAAAGAGTATAAGATGTGGGCAGGGAAGGGAGACTCAGTGCTGGCAGCAGCTAGTGAGGTGTGCACACCCCTTTGTGGGCACTGCTGGGCTGGGAGTCAGATGCTATACCTATTGGAAGGAGACTGGGAAAGGTGGCAGCTCTAACAGAGTCAGGAAGCAGGTGTCCTGGAGGGACTCTAAATAAGTGAGGTCTTATTGTGGAAGAAAAGTCAGTGGGCTGGAAAAATCACAGACACCGCCATGGAGCAGGACTTTCATTCACCGATGTGAAGGAGCAGGCAGCCCTGTGGCTTAGCTCTGTGCAGGAGCCTGTTCCATATGCTGGTTGCCCCAGACTGGGTCAGGCTTTGAGTTAAGTTTCTAGGAACAGGGAGAGAGCCTCCAGAAGTCCTGGTTGTTGTGTGGCAGGCCATACTAGCTAGGTTTGCAGCTGGCATTTAATCGTGGCAACAACTTTCCAAGGTAGGGATTTACAGAACCCTGCTTTTCATTGAGATGAAAAGAAAAAAGCCAAGAGGGGTTGCATAATCTCCCTAGGGTGGCTGACTCTGGAATTCTCGCTCCTCCCACTTTCCTGTGCAACCTCTGTATTCACAGCCTATATCAAGAGAGCCCCTGGCTCACATACAAGAGGTTAGGGAGGACACCTGAAATAATCGAAGCCCATCAGACACTCAATGAGAAAACATTACAGAGCCAATAACACACTGAAGCGGAGTCTTTGATTGGCACCAGGCCTCAGCAGTTACAGCCAGTGTCAAGACTGTGGCTGTGGATGAAGGTTAGGAATGTATGCCGGCCTGTGCTTTCTGGATACTGAATGGCCTGCTTGCAGCTGGTTTCTGGCTGGTCCACCTCATACAGCATGGTGCCTAGTAGGTTTTAGTTTCGGCTATGCTTGGATACCCCACCTTTGCCCTCGCACTGTGACTTCAGACGGGTTCCTCAACCTCTCCGAGTTCGCTCATCTTAAAACTAAACACCACCAGTGTACATCCAATAAGACTTCTGCAGGGCTCAGCAGAGAAAGCAATTGTGAACTACAAGGCACCTGGAGTTAGACGGTCCAACCTACCTGATGGTCCTCCTCTTATCCTTGGATGGGACCCCAAGAGAGTAGTCCCACCTCCGAGGAGCACTGAGCCTTCTAGAAGACATCATAGACAAACTGGTGTTATGGTGTTATGGTGCTATGGAATGGCACATGCCAAAGTAGCAGAGAACACGTCATTGTTGCCAGCCTCCTAGGAGAAGACTTACAGTCTAGTCAACTCTTCTGCGGCAGGAAGCAGGGGTCATCCCCCTTGAGTTCCATGTCGTATGTCTGCTGGGGGTTCCCTCTCGGTGGACAAAGGAAAATTCAAGCCTGTCCCAAGCCAACTCACAGAAGCCTAGGGAAGAAACTAGAAAAGGTACTGGCCCCAGAGCAGCTGTGGCCCCATAGCGTCCCAGCCATGCTCGCTCCTCCTGGGAACAATGTCTTCCCCAGGGAGGTTTCAAACTACCCATAGTAGAAGACCTCCTATGGCCCCTGGGAGCATGCGTGACCATGATCAACTGAGGACGAAGCTTGGAGACAAGAGCTAGGTCAAACCAGAAGCACAGGGCTCTGCCAGGAAATGGTCACAGGTATGAACCATACAATGAAAAACAAAATTCATGATATTTCCAGGGGGAGGGGGAGAATAAACAAAGAGAAATGGCATAGGTGCCGTTGTTGTGGCTACAAAGGTTTGTTTGAACAAAGTTTAAACTGAACGAGTCTATCATGAAAGCAGCAGTCTCCCCCAGCTCTTCCTCACTTTTCCCAAGTCCCACCCAGCCAGCCTCAGATGCTGTGCCTTTCACCTATGCTACCCCCCGGCACTAATCACCATATTCCCACTGAGTCACTGGTTTTAGACATTATTAAATGACACCTCCCATGTGTCAGGTAAGAACTGTGTCCTCTTACACCCCCACCCCCCTGTGGTTCCCTTCATTCTCCAATAAGTAACTAACTATATGGGAGGGGTGGTGGCTGCAGGTACATACGTACCACAGTGTATATGTGGAGGTCCTTGCCTTCCACCCTGTTTGAGGCTGGGCTCTCTCTTGTCTCTGCCACTCTATGACAGTCTAGCTGACCGGAGAGCTTCCAGATGACTCTCCTGTCTCCGCCTCCCATTTCCCCACAGGACCACCAGGATTACAGATGCATGCTTTTTACATGGATTCAGGGGATCCCAGTTCATAGAATTAGGCTGGCTGACACTTATTTTACCAACCACGCCATCTCCCCAGCCCCCCAACTTCTTTTAATTCAGTAACCAAAGGAAACTCTTAGTGTGTTTATATAAATGTCATTGACTTCCAATCCCACATATTTTACTATATTTAAATGTCCTTTACTGCACAATTATTTTTTCCTGAAGTTAAAAATGTTCTTGTTTGGTCACTCTGAGAGACATTTTTAAATTTAAAAGTTCAACTCCTCACTTTCTGCCATGGTTCTTCCAACTATGTGATTATTTTTATTGATTGATGTAGTATTAATTTATTATTTATTTATCTACTTTTGCATGTTATTCCTCTATTGGCAATCCAAAATTTTTACTGAAAGACTGAAGAGATGGATGTAAAAACTAACCAAACCTCAGTACACACCTCAAGCCACCACCCCAGCCTTGCCCTGAGCTCTCTGCAATGTTTAGCTTTAAGTAAAGCCACAACCCCAGTCTTGCCCCAAGCACTCTACAGTGTATGGAACTTTTGCACTGGGTCTGAACTTGGCTTTGAAATCTGTTCCGAACGTAGAGCCAGGGATGAAGACAGAATGTTCTGAGTGAGAACATGCCAGAGCATGTGATGAGAAAGGGGAACACCAGGAGTGGGCAGGTTCCACAAGGAAGGGGGTGGGTGTGCAGAGGAGACCATGAGGATGAGAAGGGAATGCTAACCCAAATGAAGGATGAAATATTAATTTATTCTATAATTTTATTCTTTCCTTAATAATGCTTTTTTTCTTTGAGTGAAACAGGAAAAAAGGAAGGCAAACTGTAAAATTCCCTTCAAGAATTCTATCCCGTGGAGTGTGGCAGCACTTGACTATTATCCCAGCACAGGTCTATGCTATCACATCCTGTTTTAATAATTTTTTAAAGATCGAAATAAAAATACATATAAATGTGTGTTAATTTTTTAAAACTCACATTCATAAAATAAATTTATTAAAGAAAAATTCACATTAAATTCAAATTTAGTACCTACCTTAGTACCTACCTTCTACAAGTGGAGACTATTGGTCATATGGAGTTACTATGGGGGAGTGAAATAGGATGGCCTTTGTGAAGATCTTGATATGGTGATGCCCAAGGTCAGCCAGTGCTTAGGAGTTAGAGGTTAATGGCAGGGTGTTTGTCCGGCCTGGGAAAAGCCCTGGGTTTGATCCCAGAACTGCAGGACGCTAAGGGGAGGAGATAACCAGGTATTGACTAAGCCTCACCTCCCTGCTTCTCCTTAACCAGCCTCTGGCCTGGCTCTTTCCCAGCTGGTGGCTGACCTCGCCGCTCTCCCTACAGGTGGCGGCTGAGTACTTCAAGAACACCACACTGTTGCTGGTGGGTGTCATCTGCGTGGCAGCCGCCGTGGAGAAGTGGAATTTGCACAAGCGCATTGCCCTGCGCATGGTCTTGATGGCCGGAGCCAAGCCAGGCATGTGAGTCACGTGTGGGGCCCAGAGGGGCGGGGCCTGAGCCACAGCAGGACTATACTTGCGCTTCTCTGCTAATGAGGAGATGACATCAGGATGAGCACTGACCTCCGGCATCCGTGAGAGAGATCCGATTGCCGGAATACAGATTTGAATAGTAGCCCTGATGGCAACTCTCACCCCATCGAAGGCATTCAAGTCACATCTGGACTATAAGGACAGCAGGTTTGCAACACCTGAGGGCCTTGGTAGAAAGCACAAAATGGACCAACAGAAACAGTTTGCCGGGTTTTTTTCCCCTGTAGGTTAGGGTGCACACTGGACCAAGAGGTGGGTGGCTTCCCCATTGTCATTTAAGAAGATATGGTGTCTCTTTCCATGCGCACAAGTTGCTCGTGGTGCTTCAGACCCCAGACCCATAAGGCAGGCAGTGGATGTCTCTCCGTGTCCTCGCATCCTCTCTCTTTCTCCTTCCACTCCGCCTTCAAGAGGCCGGCAGAGGAGAGATCCTCACCCTCAGAATATGTGGGGGCGTCAAGAGGGACGGTTTTGCGGGATCGGATGCCCCTCGTCCGTCTTCCGTCTTCCGTTTCTCTGCGCCTAGTTCAGAACTCTCCACCTCATCTTATGTGAGCGGCCTCGCCAGTCCCAGGGGCAAACTGTAAATCAGGTAGCATTCATTTCCAGCATCGGTCTTTTTGACTAGCATGTTGGAACTCTAAAGCGTGTTCCTGTCTCCCACGTTGCTAAAGGGAGTTGAGTTGCTAACTACAGCTTAATCCACGCAGGCCCAGCAACCATCTGCCCACTCAGCTTCGGAGGGGGCATTTCTTCCATCCTGTTGGGACCTTGTGGCTCCTTTGTTTTGGTTTAGCGTTGTTTCTTTTGTGGTACTGGGTGAGGGGGTTGGTGGAATGAGTGAAGCAAGCCAGGGCCTCACCCTGGGTAAGCACAGTAGCCCCGAGCCACATCTCTAGCCCCTGCAGAGCTCTTGAAAAACTATACTATACTACCGACAAGAATTTTCACCCATTTGTGTTTCCCTTCTTCCCTATTTACCACACTACTCAAGCAAGTTTGCACCCGCGTGGTGTGCTACCATTAGGTGTCCAAAACATTCGAACTATGTTGCTATCAGTTCAAACAAAACACTGGCAGGACTCTGCCCTACTCGGGCACAGTCCACATAGGCGCTGCCCCCAGATTGTGCAAGGTCATCTGAAATATAAACAAAGCCACTTTTGTGTAGCCTTACCTAATGACAACTAGCACCAGGTCTGTACAGGCACAGCTTGCCCTGTGTTTCCAAGTCAAGGGGAAATAATCTGAAGGTTATTTTTGCTCTGTGTTCCTCCAAGCTTGACTCTTCTAGAGGCTAGCTGGAGACACGCACACAAGCGGGGACAGAGAACACTTCTGTGGCTTTATGGCCATTCTTGCAGCTAGTTGATGCTGAGACAAGTAGCCGGGTAACTGAGTGCCCGGACTTTCATCTCTGTTTGCTCCCAAATCACTATGCTGACTTACACAGAGCAAGGCGTACAGCTGTGCCCTAGACTCCCTGGCTGCAGGGAGAGGGGAAAGAACCCCCTTGTCCATAAGAGACACATCACAGGGCTCCACCTAATGTCCACAGAGCAAGAATAACAACCAGTGAGTCCGTACCCTGGGGCCTTTCTATCAAAGCTATCCTTTCCTACTTTAAAGGTTTTTTTTTCCTAGCCATGGTCACTAGCCATAAAATGTGAATTGTTCGCTGGACCAATGCTGAAATAAAGGTTTCTCTGCACCCAGCATTGGGATCTTGAAGCTGGCCGGCACCCTGTGGGTCATATGGACCCAATTCCATAGCTGCATGCTCCGCCCCAATCGCCCCTGCCCTCCACAGGCTGCTGCTGTGAGTTCCATAGCTGCATGCTCCGCCCCAATCGCCCCTGCCCTCCACAGGCTGCTGCTGTGAGTTCCACAGCTGCATGCTCCGCCCCAATCGCTCCTGCCCTCCGCAGGCTGCTGCTGTGTTTCATGTGCTGCACCACCATGCTGTCCATGTGGCTCTCCAACACATCTACCACCGCCATGGTGATGCCCATCGTGGAGGCCGTGCTGCAGGAACTGATCAACGCCGAGGAGGAGCAGCTGGTAGCGGGCACCTCCAGCCCTGAGGAGGCGGAGCTCATGGGTACAGTTTGCTGGAGCTCAGCTCCTCTCTGCTCCTTCGCCCTCCTCCCTGGATTTCCTGACAGTCTTCATGGCAACACTGCCCAACCTGGTGTCCATGCCCTCGTCTTCATTTCCCTACTTTGCCCATGACAGATGCCATAACCCAAGTACCCTTTACCCATGGACACTCTTCCTTCCTACTTTGCTCACAGGTACACCCCCCTTTGTCCCAGGTGCTCAAGCATTATTGCAAAACTCTGGGGTCTGTCTGCATCTACACCCCCACTGTACCAGAGAGAAGGGGAGGGGATCATCTACCACACCTCTGTCCCCGTCCTGAGCCCCTGGACTTCCACATACAGGGTCCACTCCTACCTCAGTTTTCAATTCCTGTGTTTCTCTACCACAATAGGTCTTGATGTAAACAACAGACAAACTTCTGTGGAACTCATCTTTGTCAACGAAGAGTGAGTATGACTTCCCTCCTCCCAGACAGAGCTTCTAGGCCCATAGGAGAGGCCAGGAAGCATCTCCTTTAGATATGGTGTACCAAGCTCACCAGCTTGTCTCCTTCCATAGACTCTACTTCTCAGGATCTTGAGAGCATCTCCTTTAATCCCAGGATACTTGGGGGATGAGAAAGAATAAAAAGATGTTACATCTGAGTAAATGTGGGAGCTGCCCTGTGACTGCCAAGGACAATTTCACCCGCACTGATGTGCTTAGAATACCAGGGGAAAGTTGGTGGCAGACAGTATGATGTTCTAGAAAGCCAGAAAGCTAGGAAAAGAGAAACATGTTCTTCAGCATTCATATGTGTGGAGTCTATCCACAGCTGACTTCCTTCCAGAGCCTATATACAAATACGGTTGTTATGGGTATTCCAGAGTGAACACTACACATTTAAAAGTTGTATTTTGTGATGGGTCTTTGTAATTTTCTCTTTTAAACTAAAAACAAACAAACAAAAAAAAAAAACAGAGAGTTCACACTGAGTGAAGTCAACCTGTATAGCTGGACAGACACAGAGGGGACCTGGCAGAAATATCATCTTTGTCTTACCCCTGTCCTCCATCATGACTTATATTTAGCCTTGCTGCCTTTCACCTTTGCTGGTATCTTAGGCAGATGCCACAGTTTTCCTGGTCCTTTCAGAGAGGCAGAAGGATCCTGTTTTCAGATCCTTAGCAGTCTAGCCCAGGTTCATGTCAAATCTCTCATCTCTCTCCAAAACGTCTCTCCTCTCCTTGAGCCCACACCTGTTCCCTCTGGGCCTAAGCTTGCAGAAGAAAGGAACTAACCTTCCATTGTCCCCCATACCATCTCCTACTGTCCCCTCACTCTGTTGCTTCTGCCATCTCCAGAGTTGGGGCAAACTTAGGCCACAGAAAAGACCAAAGGGCAAAAAGGCTCCAGGCTAGAATCCTGTCTGAGATCCAGTCCCTAGATGTCACTTGTAGGTGCCCACCTTCAGGGTTCACAGGTTACCCCCTTGAAGTGATCTCTTCATCACCCAGGCCTGGTGGCTCTTGGCTCTTGGATGGCCACATAGCTCCCTCCTTGTCAGTGTTCTGATAGTTCAGCCTCTTTGTTTCCTGTGGTCACTGTTTTCTAGGCAATGCTTTTCAAGATGGCTCCAGTCCTGCTTCTTCCCATGTGTCCCCTCCCTGAGAAGATGGGCATCATGCCCATTTGCACACAGGCTGCTCCTATGACCACAGTAACTATTCTCTCTGGCCTTTCTGACTCCACTGTATCAGTACCAAAAGTCTGAAACAAATGCCCAGCTGTCCCTAGTTCTTCAGGATCCACTGTGCTGGTAGAAGCACAGGTACTTGGTGCTCTTCCATGTGACCAGTGCCTCCCCTGCCTTCTGAAGCAATCCTTGCTTCCCCCTTCAGCCAGTCTAGGAAGGAAACGTGACAGCTCATTCTCCAAAGAACCCTTTACTGTAATCCTCTTCAGCTCCTACTGATGCAGCCTTGACGTACTGATGGTTATCAGACTCTATGACCTGTGTGTCAGTGCCCAGCACTGGCATCTGCCTTCATAGTGGAGAGCCGGTAGGGCCACAGTCCGCACAACTGACATAGACTATAAACAACTACTGAGAACTCTGTGTGTCGGGATTTCTGATTGTTCCCATCTTCCTCTGTCTTCAGGGAAAAGACGGGGAAGCCACAGGTGTGGGAGAGACTCAGCCCATACAGCTAACTGTTCCCTCCCTGAGGTGCAGCTACAGACCCAAAATTCTTCCTCATCTTTTTTTCCTCCCCTGCCCGTCCTTCCTGCTGTTGTCACCTCAGATAGCTTGTCACACATTTCTGTTTCTAGATCGCAGCCTGCTTGAGGCAGCTAGCAAGGATACCATCCGGGCACAGGTTTTCCAGTGAGAGAGTGAGAGACCCATGGGCACCCACATCTGACATCCTAGCACTAAGTGGTGCTGTGACTAGATGCTGGTAGCCTGGATCTGTTATGAAGGTTGATGGTGTCATAAAGAATGAAGCTCAAATTTAAGTGCCTGCACCCAATCAGAACTCCATATCTGCTATTACTAGGGGTGTTGGTGTCACTTCAAAGGAAGCTGCTGGCCTGTCCCTGGGAGGAAGCAAGCCCCTGGACTCTTAGAGCATCTTAGGAGTCAGGGAGACTAGGGAAACACTGGTCCTCTTTGGAGGCTAGAAAACTTGAGTCTAATGTTAAGACCCTTATACCAAACACTGAGCACAAGGAAGAGCACCCTTCTCACCACGCTTGCTCCACTCGGCTTTCCCTGATTCTTTTGCTTCTTTTCAGCACACCAACTGCAGACTTCACTTCTCTGATGCAGAACAAGGTATGGCCTCAGTTCCCCGCCCTGGGCTTTGACGTCACGTGGAATTCCCTCAAGATTACTGAGGCACCGAGATGCCTGGTAGCTTTTTCTATAGGCCAGCAACCTCGGTGGATTAAGGCTCTTGAGATACTCAATGGGGCTGGACACGAGAAGGGCCAGTGGGGCTTCAGACAAGGGTGTGTGTGGTTCTGAACCCCAGCTCTGAGTCCTGGGTACTAAACAAGACAAGTAAAATAAGTAAAATACAAGTTAATCTTTTTAATAGAAACCAAAATTCAGACATTCTGATTTCAAGAGCCATGTGTTCAAGCTTAGGATTGTATTCCTCTCACTGGGGTTTCCATTTGCAAAATCTTAATACTAAAGAGAGCAGGGTTTACCTGTGTGCTGTTGCTCAGACTCACCCTCTTCATATCTCTTCACAAGAAGAGTAACTGAAGCTGGGCGGTGGTGATGCATGCCTTTAATCCCAGCACTCGGGAGGCAGAGGCA